>WSTI01007696.1:0-29983 GCA_019616915.1 Ceratobasidium sp. 423
GGCGTCGAAGCGCATATGCATGCTTCAGTGCCTGAAATACTCCCATCGTTCCAACCGCAAGTTAGTTCCGCTCCCAAGTGCAAGTAAGCTTGCTCGAAGAGAACATGCACCGGAGGATACAGATGAAGCCCGTACGAGCAAAACATTCATTGCGGTGCGATAGAGGAGTGGGTAGGTGTGCTAGCGTGCCTATATTAAAATAACAATCTTAGTATTATGTCGTTCAAAATTCGAATCAAGCCGTTGACTTACCTTCCAGTATGCGACCATATCAATGTCGCCCATTGATTCCATGGGTAGGGTTCCCTCGGAAATATACTTATTCAACTCGAACTCAACAATGCCAAGGTTATGTGAGTGAATTTCGGCAAGGGTAGGGGCTAGACGAACGTGCACGGACAAAAGGAGCACATTGCTCGGCGCTGAAGCCGCATACATTCTATCGGAGCTACTGGAATGAGTGGATCACATCAAAATTAATTAATTACGCATTCAAGCCAATCTATGGCGGGCCAGTACTTACCAAGGCTCTGAGGCCAAGACCTCAGGGGCAACGTAGGACTCGGATGCGCGCTGAAGCGAATTCCCAAGGTTCATCACACGTAGGTAACCAAGGTTCTGTGCTCGCGAGGCCTTGTGTCCCGTCAAATGGTGATCCCAGGGCGCCCGTTCATATTCTTCACTCTGGAGCGCGAGCATCTAATCGAATACCAGGTGGGGAATAGCCAGTGAGTCAGATCATCCCATATGAGTAGAAACGAGGGCTCACCTCTTCCCTGACAGTCTCATAAGCATTTTGCCATTCCGATGGAGACTTCCACATCTCGCTAACCCACTCAGGCTTGAGTGCAGGGTTGTGCGCGCATATGCATTCAAATGCACGTGTATATGCCTATCAGAGGATGCGAGTGTGAGCCAAGATCGCTTTCCCCACGATTTCAGACAATAAGCAAGTCTCATGACGTCGAAAAATAAATCGTTTCATTTGCGCATGACTAGCTACAGCAATGGGGCGGGCCAGGTGCGAGGCTACGTAAACTCGCCGTACTCACGTGATTATTGCCGGACGAGCAAGAAGCCCCTCGCCGAGCGTACCCATCGCCATAGTGCGCTACTCCGCGCTTTCCAGTAAATCGGGTTTTGGCCGAGTTCCGCATCAAATTGGGGGTAGTTTACCGCCGCTAATTAGGCTTGCAGACACATTGGCATAATATCTTGATCAAGTGCTTCATGAAGCACTATATTTTATTTATTCACTTGCGACTTCCATATCTCCGCAAGTTTTCATCGGATCGTTTAGCTATTAGATTCGTTTTGTAGCCCTGACAGCTAGATTTTGGATGATGGTATATAGACCTCGTTAAGTACGGTATTTATATATGTACAAAAATCCTAACCGAAAATATGAAGCCGGTCTAAGAGGTTTTGACGCGAACTGTATATCGTCAGCTGCTTACCCAACGCAAGCGCGATAGCCCATGCCCTTCGTAGGTAATTGCAATAGAAGTCATATACACCCAGGGTGACTCGGGGCTCAAGAAGAGCACTGGGCATATACAAATGAAGCCCAGTTGGCCAGCTTTTGACTTTCCCGTACATTTCCCCCTCAACTGAGCACTAAGCACTCCAAGAGCAAACCGCAAACCCGAACCAAGGATCAGGATATCCTTCCATACACCACCGGCAGGAGCGAACTTGTCACCTCGAACATTTGCAGCTTTTAGAGGTACCATGCGGTACTCGAGGCGCTTCGAATCAACGCAATGACCATCCTTATCACTCTCTTGGTTGCATTTGCAACGAGATGATCACTTAACTCGTTATTTTTAGATAGGTGAATTTGACCTGACGCTTACTCGGGGCTTTTAGCTTGGCAAGGTCTTGTGACTGCATACACCCGCGTTGGTGCTGGCGAGTAAGGGGCAGATGAGTGGGCATCCCTAGGTGCATCCTAACCGCATTCGCTCGCCGGACATAAAGTACCACACCTAATGCTAATGGATTGAGCCTGGAGGCCTCTTGAGTTTAGTTGTTGATATCTTACTGAGGCATGCGATTTCATTGCATGATGAAACATTAGGGGCGCCCACGATGGCTAAAATGAGCCCTAAAACCGGCCCAAAACGAGATCTAAAACTGCTCGAAAATGAACCCGACGATTTAAGCGCCGAAAGCCTTGAGCCGTCCTCAAACCGTTCTCAAGGGGTGTCTGGCGTCATGAGCACTATAATATAAACAATAGTGTGGGTATCTCCACTATCCTACAACTCAACTGTGCCAAAATCACCATGAGGAGGCTCATAGTGGGCCCAAAACGGACCTGGGGTCAGGTCTCGAGCCAATTTGAGAGTCGTTTTCGAACGGTTTTAGACCTCATTTAGGCCGGTTTTAGGGCTCATTTTAGCCATCGTGAACATCCCTATTGACATCCTATTTGAGACACCCGTGACTTTTATCCGTTGATACTAGTTCGCCGATCTGGTGTAAGCTTACGGAACTTGTTTCAGTCCCTCAGCTCATTACTTTGTAGACTGAATTAAGATATCCTTCATTATATCTTGCCGCACTCTCAGGGCACGTCTAAGAGTGGTGGTACGGCAGTGAGCGTCATAATCGAGATTATTCATTTCCATTGAATGCCAAACAGGCCGTAGGCTTCGTGGACCTAGGATCCTTCCAATTAGCCGTACCGACAGTTGCATTTGCACGTGCCGCCCGAGCACTGAAGGACAATTTCTGAAATTAATACCGAGAGAGCTGAAGTCGAGCCAATCTCAACCAACCTTACTACCATCGCAATGAAGATACCCTGTGTATCGTGTTCGTAAGCCTCCCACCTGATCCTTATTATGGGGGTATCCCGTCTCACCATTACATCCTGATTTTGCGCAGCACCAAGCTACGCAATCAGCCGGACAAGCGCGAGTACCTAGGTCACTCAAGGAGTGATCAGGGGTTGGAGAGGCGGAAGTCAACAGCGCAGAATATGTGATAGCCAATAGAACAAATGTGGGGAAACGCATTGTAGAGAGGTGTTTGGAGCTCCGTCGGTTCCTACCCCCCATGGTATTTATATCAGCGGCTGTCCCTAACGTAAACGTGATGACCCACAGTCAAATCCATTTGTGGGTAGTTGAAATATACGCTTCACACCGAAGGCGACTCGGTGTGAAGCGCCCCAAACACATGCACTTGAGCTCCATCAACTTCGGGGGTGATGAACAAGTGGCCACGAGGACATGGTTATTGGGAATGGTATTCCTAAAGTATAGGTGTGGTGATATGACATGCGCTAGATTTGGAGGTACCGCCCCATGTCAGAAAAGTCCGAGTCGTTGGACCCTGGACATGTATTAATACGTTCCTGTGGTGTGTCCTTCAGATCCCTCTTGACCGATTTCACTTTAGGTCAAGTTCGTGGAGTGCAAGATGTGGCTATACTGTAGAAACACGTAAATACATGGCATAGTTAGGGTATATGGCGGTAGTACGATGGCCCGTGCCGGGTTGGAGCCATAAATGCAAACTTCACATACAACTATTATATCTTACCGGGAGCTATAGGCATTGAGCCACAACCTAACAGGCTCACCGTTTGTGATACACATTGTTATACTAGTGGAATGGATATTCTCCAGGTCGATGTTAACAAGATGTCACGCCTCCTAACCAAGACACATCTTCACCCCATTTTCATCTAGCTCTGGGGACATTTAATTATACGCATACACAGCATTTATATACTGAAACAAAGACTCCGCCTTCCATACGGACTTTCATCCAAAGCAGAGTGCCTAAATCTCTGATTATGTGCCAATCGGGCGGCAGCCAGATATGCAGATCGCCGTTCGGCTGTACCAACCACTGTTATAAACATATAATAACATTCTGCATCGCCTTCCGCGGCGCTAACGTGCTACCGTCGAACTCGAATCCGCCCAAAAAGTTTACTTACTGCACGCGATCGCCAGGGGCAAATTGAGTACGTCGAACGTTGGCGTGTTCTCAGGACGCCATGTGGTGCTCGGTGCGCTTCGAATCAATACAGGGATCATTGTGGTCGCCCATAGGGTGGTATTACAATACTCAGTGCTTTTGGATATCTAAGACTTCGAACCGAGGCATACCTTTGGGCTCTTTGCTTAGGATCTTGTGACCGCATACACCCACATTAGTGTTGGTGGATAAGGGTGGGCGGACAGACACTCTAATCCGCATTTGTTATTTCATGTGGGCATCACAGTAAATTTACATACGAGGGTGTAGATGACCGTTATCACTCTCTCAATATCCGAGTGAATTGATAAATCATTATTTCCTGAAGCGGTCCCAGACGCCCCGTGAAGTTCTAAGAATAAGAATACACTAGTCATAGCCAGAAAAACGATAATGTTCGCAATATATAAATATCAGTCCGAAATCAAATCAATGACGCTTGTATCTGCCGCGTTTACTGCAGGACTCGACGACCGAGACCCTGCCATAGGCATAGCAGTCTTATCCAGCCGCGTCGTCGCGGCAGGTTGCGTGACCCGGTCAGTAGAACCTGTGGAGCGTACTACGGTTTTGGAAACCAGAGCAGTCTTGGTAAGTAATACACCACCATCATCCGAGCTTATTTCGATGACACCGTCAGAGACGTCGGCCGAGGGGAGCCCCCGGGTCTCTTTCGATCTATTCCAGTCCTTCGTTTTCCCGTTGGGACGAGCAGACTCTGAAACAAGGCGAGCTGGTCGTTTAACCGGGAGCTTTCGTAATGGCGCATGGGGTTTGGGATTCTCGTCTTCAGAGGCCGATGATGCGCGCGGCGAAGTATGCTCACGGCTTATTCTCCGCACCTGGCGTGGCGCAGCTGCCACGCGCTCTGTAGCATCGTCGGCTGGCGGAGATTTATTCTTAGCAGGGCGCAAAGGCAAGTGGGAACAGTCCAGAATTTCAACTTCAGATCCCCCGCTGCTGGACTGAGATCGGGTAGTCGGGCGACGCGCCGAATTAACTACACTGGGCTTCTGAGTTTTACTTTGCTTCGGGTCTAACTTGACGATCTCGATCTCGGAGCCGGATGAATTACGCGGGGACGTGTGAGCGCGATTTCGTCGGGAGTACTTGGTTGGCCCACTCTGGTCTTTTTCTGATTCGGAGTCGAGCTCGGGTACGCTGTGCTTCTTGGGTCGACCGAGGAGTGCTCTAAAGCTTAGGTCTTCAAGTTCAGAAGAATCGCTCGCGGTGCTGGGTCCAATTTTCTCGCGCCGAGGGGGCGTTGGGACGTACTCCACACCAGGTATCCGTGAGGTCGAAACTTTAGAGACCGCAGTAATCAAGCGGGTAGGGGCGGATGTAGTCTTGGTTGGCCGAGACAAAGGTGGTGGATGGTTTGTCACCGGAGGAGACGAGCGTTCCGGAAGTATGGTTGGGGAAGACGAGCGCTCCGGAATGGTATTTAGCGTAGAGGTCGGACGAGGAGCTTTACTTGGAGGGGGCCGTGATTTGACAGCAGCGGGTGGGGGCCGTGACATTCCAGGACTTGCACTCCGCATACGAATCGTTTCAGGTCGTCGTTTCGGAGAGATCGTTGACGGGAGCCGAGTGCTGGAGACCACTGGGGGATTGGGTTCCTCTATCTCGTCTCCACTGAGAGTCGTCGGTATATTCCTTGGCTTCTCCCTCAAAGCCGTCTTCTCCTTCGAAGCCGTCTTCTCCTTGGGCTTCGCCTTGGACGTCGACGTCGCTTTCTTCCCGGTACCCACGTCTTCCTTACTTCTTTGTCTGGAGGTCGACGCACCGGCCTTCGTCCGGGATTTAGTCTTCGTTCCTCTCGTCTCCCAAGCCCGCACAAGGTCCGGGTGCACCATTCGCACCAGTTCAGCAGGCACCCAAACTCGAATGGGCGTCGATGGATCAACAATTTTCAGCCTTCTCACAGGCACTTCTTCGTCATCCCCTTCCTCCTGCTCATCATCGACCTCCTTTCCAATGGCCCCCTCTAGGTCAAATAACGTTCCAGCCAATAGAGCAGGGTCACGAGTACCCAAGAGTTGTCGTACAGCCAGGCGAGCTAGGTGGCCAGGTGAAACCTCCACTCGGAATTCTGGTAGCCCATCTGTTGACACATGCTGCCTCTCACCGCGTACAGCTCGCAAAACTTGGTGTGTATCCAGTTCTTCCCCCTCGACAGATATCCTGCGTTTAGCTCTAGGAGTGGCGTCTCCACCCCTGCCCTTGACGAGCGCAGTGGGCAACTCGCGATCGGACTCGGAGTCCGAATCGCCTCCAAAAAAACGATTCACAAGTCGCTGGGGCGTTCCAGGGACGATACGCTTCGACGTGTCCCTCGTAGGAGTCGATGGCCTGGGTGTGGTATCACGGGATCGGGGAGCCCCACGGGTGCGTTCCTGTTCCATGACGGATCGTCGAAGTATTCGCAAGACAACAGCAGGCCAAAGAACTGTACGAAATCGCTGCTGAATAATTTCGCGAATTCCCCACTCGAAATACTGCTCGCATATTCGACCAAGAGCACCTAACGCAAGTTCACCAGTCCAGCCGATCCGTACGTCCGAGGTGAGTCCACCCGAACCGACAGAATTGATGGTAAGTGCCCCCTGTTTTTTCTTAGACCTCGAGGTGGATTTCGTAGATGTCTGAGAAGAAGTTACCACTGAGCCCTGGCTTGCCAGCGGGGCATCATCCTCGTCCAAGTTACTCGAGCTGGGACAAGGCACCACGGCACGAGCTGAAAAGGCTCGCTCAGAAGTCCAAGGGGCACAATAGTCTTCTAGAACAGAGAGATCGGGGAAGTCGCTAGCAGCGAGTGCAGCGGCAAGTGCAGGTTGTCGCTTCGCAGGAGGCTTCTTCTTTTTGCCCTTGCTCGAGAGTTTGCCTTTCCCTTTGCCTCCGCCACTCACGCTATTCTGGCTTCCCCGTATGTTTGAACCCTGGCTAGCAGTAATCGCTGTTTCTTGACTTTCTTCCTCTAGATCTTCCACATCGGCATCGTCACCTTCCAAATTAGCGCAGCCGGAGCGAAGCGCTTCGACGACTGCATCCTTCCAAGCTGGAATGTAGTCAATGAACCGTTCACGAGACAAGGTTTCGAACGCGTCGAGTAGTTCATCTCCTAGTCCACGCTGGGCTAACGCCAGAGCAGTCTTGGGACCACATCGTTTTGCACCCTGTTAATCATTCGTTTCAGTCAGGTGAGTGACCTAAAACCGGAGTATGATGTAGATTTGATATGCTTACTTGATCGTAGTCCCCTCCACTTAACAATGCAATGAGGATCATTCCACCACGAGTGAGCTTACAGGCAGGATCCTTCTCAATGCCGTCCATTCGATAGACCATGACATGCACCCCATCGTCCTTGCCATCGCGGTTTAAAGCAGGATAGCCACGATTTCCCGTCAATGTGCCAGAGGGACTGCGTGAAGTGGTCAGCATAAGAGACAACTCAACCAAGTAGCCAAGACACACTTGCGAATGACAACTCGGGCCCCAAACAGAAAATTATCCACATCATCAGAAAGAATTGCATCAATTACTCCGATGTTGTTGAGATACGCTAGTTCTGCTTCTGCTTCGCCAGGAGCCTAAAGCACATATTCAGACTGGTCGATAGGGGGTGGATGCGCGTCACTTACCGTCCGCCATTCAAACCCAAACGCAGAAATCATGTTCTTCATGCCTGGGGCAAGCGAGTTCATCCTTGTATTAATGGTTTTGCCTCTGCGCGGATAACTATCAACACCGAACCAGACTTTGGGCAGAATACTCACCGCTTGTTCCTCGGCCGTTGGGGCCCGTCAAACACAAACAATGGGCAAAACGTATAATTAGCGAGTCTAGCTAAGCTGTAGAAGTATGATTTAGCGCAATATCTTAGAAATGATATAAAGAAAGAGCGCTAACCGGAAAAACAAAGTCCGTAGCTCCGGGTTTTCCCCCTCCCGCCCGTATGCGGCATGAAAAAACCAGATAGATGCGTCAATCCCTATCCTGAGAGCCCGAGGATGTGGTGTGCCTGGTGGTAGTCCTAGTCACTCGACCATCAGCCCAGTCGTTTGTCTGTGATCAACAAATGAATTGACCTTTGATTGGGTCCAGAGCCTGATCTCTCCGAAATCCTTCCAGTGCCAGTTGGGCGAGAGCTTCGGACTTTCCCGTATGTCTAATAATCTAGACGATGTGAGCTGCCACTCGATCTCTGATATGAACAAGAACATACATCCCAAAGGCCGGGAACACCCATCCTAATGCTTCAGAAATTAAATATAAAATAAAAAGAACAAATACGCAGACAGGCGCGAAAGTCGGATCCAAGTGAGCAGGGAACGCTAGGGCGAAATCATAAGGCAGAGCACGCTTAAGCCAACTATAGTAGCAGGTGACGATCGAGCAAGTGTCCACGTGACTTTGATTCAACGACGCGCCAGAGATCCGCGAATGACCACGGTCCCGTGACAGTAAACAAACCATATAATCAGAATTTATTGTACCCCGCATCTACCCTTATGAATTGTATCTAAAGAGCACGCGTGCATCTTTTGATCCAACACCCATCGAGCCAGCTGTTTAGTATCGATCAAGCTCTAGCAAACCCGAAAATACGTTGACATTCATGAGGAACAATATTATACGGCACATCCCATCCCCAGGTTTGATTGCATGCATATCTGTGGCGCCGACCTATTTAGTTCCATTTTCCTAGTAAAAATGCACTAAAATAATTTCACAAAGGCCTTACTGAGCGTGCTCCCGGTGGTCGATGACGCTGTTCTTTTTCATTACATGGGGGAAACACATGAACGGATTGAGCACGCATCTATTCTTCGAGCCAAAAATCGCGCCCCTTTTCGACTTTTCTTAACATTCGTCGCGTATTTCAGCCCACTTGCCCGGTTCGATATGCGGAGTAGACCACTCAATCTCCATATTTATCGAGATGGGGGATCAAACGGGACCAGTGAAGATTGTCCCCGGTACTCATTATATATGGCCCCGTAGCATTGATACAATAACTTCAGTAACATGATCCCTGCAAACGATTCTTGTGGTTTTGTGGACGGCGAGAAACCACCAAGTCAGTACATACAAGAACATGCGAATACATCCGGATACAATACAAGAGTAAATTTAGCCGACAATCCAGATTAATCGCAGGCGCAATGATGGGAAGAAGGCAACTTCAGTGACCAGTCCCTATACCATGATTTTAGCCCTTGGGAACTGCATTCGAGAGTATTTCCTCACTTACATTTGGTGACACCTTAACCCACAATACACTATACCCTCGCCACATGGGCATTCAAATCGAACCCCGCCCACCGATTCAGGGTCGGGGCATCTGGAGTAAGCGCATCCACGAGACATTGCTTCCATTCGTGGGACTTGCACATCGTACTCCAGTATGTCCCCTATTTCAATCCAGACGCGATCTGACATGGTGTACCAATTTGTGTGTTGCGTTCGCGTATCCAGCACACTGTCCTGCGAGCGTAAATAACGAAGCGTTTTGAACCATTCTACGAAAGTATCCGCAAATTCAGACTCTCGGTACGTGGGTGGGCCTACCCGTAAGAGGCAATTACTGAAATCGTGACAAACTCTTATGAGCGGAGAAAATTTAGCTAAAATGTGAATCCAATGAATTAAGATCCTAGACCAAGGGTTTTTTGAGACTTACCCTGTTCGTCGAGTTCAGGCTCCCGTTTAACTAGCACGAACCCTCGGGATAATGATTCGATAATTCCCAAGTCAACCAACTCCTGTACAAACCCTTTTGCACGACTGGGAGCATGCTTGACTAGATGGTCCAGCATTATGCTGGGTTGTTAAACCGTTGTTTCAGTCGTCCGTGGGGCATATGATAACAACGACAACCAAGTACTCACTACGGAGGGTGAACAAGTGTCGCTACATCCTCAGGCTCCAGTCTGAATTTGATGTGTAGACTTTTGCCCGCTACAGACTTCCAGAAGTACTCGAAAATAACTCGGATAAGCGTGCTGAACAGGTCTTCGACTCCAGGCATTAAACCAGACCGCGGAATCACAAAAGAAAGCATAGTCCCCATAGTGGGCACATCAGGGAGTGGATAAAGGATGGAGGTAGATTGCATTCGTTGGGTGAATGCATGTAGTATAGTACGAGCATCGTCCAAATCAACTGGCCTGCCCTTGGGCAGCCAACTTTCATAGTACTTTCCAGCATCCTTGTTATATTCCTCCAGCGTACCAATATGGTCGGTGCCAGCAACTATGTAGTATCGCCAATGGATCTCACAAAAAGAAATCCATCGGTTTGGCATCCTTATAATAACTGATGAATATAACATTAAAGTATTACATCCTGATATACGCACCTAGTTTGCCTGGCACATCGCCAAAGGACGAAGAGTAATGGTGAAAGTGATGGCGCATGTGTCTCCGCCCACGCGCGAAGGAATCCCTTTCGATCTCGATACAGGACTTCGAGCAGTATCGCGGCATCCGCTTTGGACATTATTGGTTTGATGTTCAGGAATCCTCCCGGTCTCCACCCAATGAACATATCGCAGACACCTTCTACTTTGTCATAAATTAGCTCAACTACAACCCCAGTGACATATTCCATGAGCACAACAGAGAGATCTTCCATTCGTTCATTGGCAAGAAGTATATCAATGGTTTGACGATATTTCTGTTTGTTCCTGAGGATAAGATCTACTCCAGTAGCTAAAACAAGAACCCGGAAGTATAGATATCCCTCCTCGTGGCCGAAGGGCTGTTTACTTAGTAAGATCAGACGTCATTTCGGTGGGGTAACCGAACGTACGTAAGTCGCGTCTCGCTGTTGCCCTTGGGATAGACGGAGAATGCACGATTGAGTCAATTTGGGATGTCCAAGTAGACGAAGTGATGACGGGTGGGCCGTCAAGGAGATCACGGACTGCAGCATAGGTATCGACACATCTTTTCTGGAACATATGGCGTCAATCGTTTCCCGAGCTAGATCGACCGTCGAAGGTGACGTTGAGGGTTGCCAAGTATCATCGGTGCGAGCATATTTACGAAGATAGTCATATCCGCTCATTTTTTAAAAGTTTCGACGGAGGATAGAATCAAGATACGGATAGTCACCGGGAAGTATAATATCAACACCTGTGGATGCTCACATCAGGTCTAAAGGCGCCCGCCGCCCTGGCATAGCCACTGTCCTAAAAGTACTGTATAGCAGCAACAGTACACTATATAATGGCTGGACACTGGTACGTATCTGTATGCCCTATTACCACCGATTTCCTAAGATGGCTCCTACGACTCACAAGGGAATATGAAGCGAGACGTTCCTCATTTGCTTGGGACATATTCCCACTCAGCCTACCATTCAGATACGCATAATTAACGCATCATCATTAGCCCTCTTGTGGAGTTATGAATTGTCACGATGTACTTGCCGGATATTTAGTTACCCCCTTGTCCAGAATTATCGGGCACGGAAAATTTTCGGCTTGAATGAGTGGAGCTTATGCGAAAAACGTGTAAAGCTAATTGAATTGTTCTAATTAACACATGTTTTACCCCACAAATTGTGCATGCCACCCCAAATGAATGAGGCCCTTCAACCCACACATTCCTGGTTATTCCCGTGCAACGAGGCTCCTATCTCCGAACAATGGCAAGTAATACATAGGACCTGCTTTTTTACGACTGAACGATCGCCAAACTATCCTAATATCGTTGACAATATCCGCCCATCGGCGATTCGCCTAGACTGCGTTATGATGAACCTCACAAAATTTAGACTGTATGCGCTCTAGATCTTAACTTGGAGTCATTGGCTTGCGTCGATTATCTAGATTCAAAGTGTCTTGACATCCGGCCTCCGATCTCCAGTGTCCGTAACTGAATGGATGCCGTAAGTGTACAGTGCTACTCACAAGCTTACAGGTCCCGGGTAATCGTTGTGTGAATCATTCCCCAAATCTTATTCACACACCGTGTGAAAACATGCACGCCATTAGCGCTTTCGGGGAGAAATGGTCCTGACTAACTGGAGATGCCGCATGCATGCGTAATCTACTACGGGAGAACCGACTACTGGTGTATTTCGTGGGTACCCAAAGCCATCCCTGGTTCTTTACGAGGCCTCTCAGCGGGGTAGTAAAGGTGATTGGCCAATAGCCAAGAGAACCCAGGGCAATTTACGACAATTGTGCCGAATGTTTGTAATGTACTGATTGCGACACACGCACATACCTGGGGTCAACGCATAAAACACGCCATGATGCTCGTTGATAGGCGGTCCGGGACTATCGAAGTCAGGCGTTTAAAGAAGGCTCGGAGTATTTTGGTATCGCTTGAGCCTGGAGATCAAAGTTTGCTGTGTGATAAGCTCTTACTTCGGCTCCGGTCATCTCAAAAATTGTTCTACCAATGATATCCTCGTATCCTGGTAGGTGATAATTTTGCGATCGAAAGGGTCTAGTGAGCTCTAACAAACCAAGGAGATTTGTTGATTGCTGGTAACTTTGGAGTGTAATGTTTATTACAAGAATGTCGAAGTATCGACACGAGATGTAGAAATGCCATCCAACCACTCTTTGATGAAATATTATGTAATCAGAATTTTGTTTCTGAAGCTTTGATCGGCGGTTCCTTCCTCCCGACTATATCTCAATAACGTTCAGCTTTTTCACAAGTTTCACTCGGTTGTGCCCAGTGTGTTGGGGGCATATTTTCAGTGATTCAGTGCCCTTACTTCGACGCCTCATTGTTTCGCATTTGGACAGAGCCGGTGGCGGCAATAGAGACCCCGCGAAACAATTTCTCTCAAAAAGGCTACTCGGCTTGCGCATTGATACCATGAGTTGATGGGCCCTGTCCCTTCCGGACCAGATTGTATACTCAACGACCCCGCCGGCCCCGTCGAAATTTCTGCCTTGGGTTCTCAAGCGCTCAATCCATGCCGAACGCGCTTCACTTGGCGAATCCATGTGCTTTCGGTTTGTGTGCCAAATTTGGCCGGTTGCAACCAACCTACCACCCAACTAGCCACGTGCATTCAGCTCCAGTAGGTCTCTGTTAGAGTAGGGCGATCATAGCGTAATCCCAGACCTTGGTCATCGCCAAGCTACAAAACCTCTAGATGGAATGGTGCAGGATTCTCCGGGGCCACCCCGCCTACCTCTGTCTACCGCTGGGCCTACATCGACCATGGCATTCCTGACCCTAATGCTCGCAGCGATGATTGGTAGCGTTCGCAGTGCTCCGCAACAGTCGCCGACAGAGTGTGCTGATGGATCCATGACGCTGTATGTGCACTGGCGCCTACCCCATCTACTACCTGGCTGAAATTACCCGCAGGTGGATGGAAAATGACAAGGGAAAAAACCCCTGCGAGCTCGTCCAGGACGTTCTGCGCGTATGCGACGCGTCATTTACCCTTGGGTTTCTGTCGCGGGGATACACCTGTGATAATACCCAGGGGTCTGCACTTGCACCGTGCTGTTGTGGTAGCCCAACGTTTGCGCTCATGAGTGCGTGTTGGTAAGTTTCTTTCTTATCGGATTGTGCCAATTATTTCATTAATTCACGCTCATAAGGTCGTGTCAATATAACATCACGTTTGATCTTGTCTCCACGACCTTCACTGGCTTCGTGAAGGACTGCCAGACACTGCCCAATCCCATCACATCGTGAGTTCGGTGCTCTTCCCATCAGCTATGGAGCATTTAATTGGATCTGAGTTAGTTATGATACAAGTGTGCGAAGTAGCATTACGGCTCTCGATCTACCTCCCTGGTCTCAGACTGAGCCTTTGGCGGGAAAATGGGACTTTACAGGTGC
This sequence comes from Ceratobasidium sp. 423, assembly GCA_019616915.1. Classification (NCBI taxonomy): domain Eukaryota; kingdom Fungi; phylum Basidiomycota; class Agaricomycetes; order Cantharellales; family Ceratobasidiaceae; genus Ceratobasidium; species Ceratobasidium sp. 423. The sequence goes on from WSTI01007696.1 coordinate 13,827, forward strand.
CCATTCGTGTTTGCACGTGCTGGGAATGGTGGTTTATTTACGCGATATGCATTACGATAGGTGCGTGGCGTAACTCGACGCCCTCTGCGATCGTTGCGCCCCCGGTGCCTACCGGGTACCCTTTTCAAGTCAATTCCACAGGAATCTCCAAGGGCGCTCTGGCTGGTGAGTCTACAACGACGCTTATTATGCCACAATTCTCTAAAGCTTCTTTGTCTTCTATCTTATCTTATTTCAAACGTATGCCAATCTGTATTGTGCTTCGATCTGCGTTGGTGCCTCGCCTCGCCTTCGTTTCAGGCGTGATCGTGGGTGCCATACTGGGCTCGATGCTCCTATTCATGGCAGCAGGATACTTCTTCTGTTGGTGGTGGAAGAGTCAACCTGGCCATCAAGATGACGAGTACGAGAGAGGCTACGCTTATCATGTCTTTGGCGAGCCAAAATACCCAAGAAGAGCTGTGACCAGGCGTTCTAGGAGAGGTAAGTTAGATCTTGATACCATTGTTGGTAGTCGCACGGATGTCACCGCTAACTCTTCCGTTAGGCTCCCGTGTGCATGTCGACCTCGACGAGGGCGTTTCGCCACGTTCTTCTCGCTGGTTGGGCGTCCCTTCCTACCTCCAACCGACTTCGTTCCATTCTCAATCTTCGGTAGCAAGTGACTCCCCCGTACCTAGACAGCAGGAATTCGGCCTCCATTACTCCCCGCCTGGAACTTACGCCCATGCAATGGAAGTCGGGGTGACTCCTTTCATCTCGGATCAACGTCCAGTTGAGAGCGAAAAGGCGCGCGCACGAAGACAGTCGACGCTTCGCATTGCAAATAATAGCGCGACGACGAGCGACGAAGAGAATAACACTCCAGCCCCGCAGCCTGAACTTCTTGCTCATGTTCAGTCTATTTCCCCCGGGCCGAGTTCGCCGGTCGCGATGAACCCTCCACCCCTCCCGGGCCTTGCTTCGCGCTCCAATTCGCACGCTGGTTCGGTCTCAACGTCGAATGCACATCGTCATTCCATTTCAACGGGCTCGCATTCGGGGTCGGGGACGAGATATCAGGAAGATGATGCTGGTGTAAGCATCGTGATCGAGAGCGGAAACACAAGCCGTGAGATGCTTCGTAGCGTACCACCTGCATACGTCGACTATCGAAAGGGGTACTCTGGTGCTGACTTAGATAAGAGCGATCTCCATCGCCACAACAGTGCGCAAGCAGAAGGCAGTAATAATACGCATGGAAAAAGCAGCCGATCTGCCGGAAGCGAGCCGGGCAGACACCCGACTAGCGACAACACCAGCACGACATGCATAGACTCTTCTTCCCCTCCGAGCCCCAAGAAGATAGAAGCCGAAACGCATGATACGGACACCGATGCTAAAACAATGACCGAGACCAACACGGTTCGAGAGCCTCAAACGGAATCCGACCATCGAGACAGAACTGAGTCCGGCGATTCGGAGGGAGCTGCTGTGATCAAACCTCCCGAAATCGAGAATCCCGGGCCGATTGAACGTTCGAGTACATCAGATCTCGCGGCCCTCACTGCTGCCAACACCGCTGCCAATTGCCCGAGTTCTCCGAGCTCGAATGCACCCCATCAACCGGCCCGTCCCTCGCATCTTACTCATACATCGGCCCCTGCTGGTGTTACTTTTTCCAAGCCTGTGTCTCAGGACCACGTTGACTCTGAGCACGATATCCGACAAACATTGGATGATGCCCCCCCGCCGAGCAGCCAAAGCCCCCCGGCCGATGCCAATTCAGCTCCAAGGAGCTGGAGTCGCGCACTGGGCAACTTTGGGTTAGGATGGGCAAACGCGCCGAGCTCATAACACACGCACACTCGACCAGGTTAGGTATCAAAATACCTACGTTATTTTAGTTCGATTCGCTATTTGTATTTGGTGATTCGCCATTTCCGCGTTTTTCTCGCATCCCCATTTTTATTCTGTTGAATCCCTTTGTATCTTGGTACCCTTCATCGGGCTGTGGAACTTTTTGTTTTCATAAGGCGCGTATGACGTTTCTTGACTCGCATCGGATGGGACTTATGTTTTGTAGGCTGGATCTTCATTGATGACTTATGTTGTGCATTTACGACTTTGTATCGGTACACCTGCACCGTCCTATTTCAACCCAATGCAAAAACAAAGTTTTATGAACTTCCCGAATCGATCAGTACACCCAGCGCGCTCGCCTCGCACCCATTAGGTGAGCCCCCTACGTCCGCCCAGAATACGATTATATGCACCCGAAACATCGGTTTGATCTATGTAATAAAGAGACTCAACTGCTCATTCGAGTTGATAGGCGTCAATCAGGCCTCTAGGCCTCACTGAATAGACACATGCGTCGCTCACGAATATCTGATGCCACGAGTGTACCCCAATTCACCACGTTACGTACTCCCGACTAAGCAAACACAGTCAAATTCCAAGACATCCACGGTTATTTACGCGTTTAGCTCCACGGCGTCAACCTGCCGAGATGGGTGGTACAGTGCCAGTTGGACAGGTAGGCTGTCCACGGTGCAAATATCTCGGGTGCCTGTGCCGGCGGTGGTGAATGGCCGGCTTGGATGCTTGCGTACTCCCTGGGGTGGAATAGTGAGAAAAGGTTTACAATGCGATGGTACTGTAGTGCAAGTATAGTAAACCAGGTTTCGAGTTTTGGTGGCCGCTGGAACGTTAGGACTGTGATCGTGCATGATATGATAAGATCAATCATGGATTTCTGGAAGCACTGGCAGAAATGCCTTGCTTGATCGAGTGCTTTTATTGAAAGCACCCGAAACCTGGGGATAGCTCTTGGGTATACAATAGCTGTTCACGTATGATGTCATTGACAGCTTCTGAACAAAAGTTTATGAATGGAACCGGTTTACGGAACTTGAATTCGACTGGTCTCTTTTGGCTTGCGGTCCGAGCACTGGAAGCGAACAGTGGACGTAAATTCCATAGGGCGGAATAACTCGGAACCACAGGCAGAATGTATGCATATACAATTCTTACAAGCTCAGGTATCATGGTTCAGCTAAATAAGACATTTGGGTCGATTTTTTGACCATCAATGCGCTGCCAAAATATATCTCAAATGGTCCTCAACGCTGGCTTCATGAGCTCTTGAAATGAAATGCTACGGGTGTCGTCTCGCATACAATGAACTGAGCAAACTACACTGAAAGTGGTCCGGAGACCAACCGCCTAGTGTATAAAGCTCACTATTTTAGTTCGAAACCACCTCCGTCTCGGACACGAAGAGCCTGCTGCTCCAGGCCTAGTTACATGCTCTCCGACGAAGCCAATTGGTTGCTGTGCACTATGGGTGTAGTCCTATCCGACAACAAGGCAAGCACCATAGTGTGAGAGTATAGGAGCAATGGGCTCACTATGCCCTTCAAGGGGCTTAAGAATCACCTCCACCTCAGGGGTTCTGTAACTCCATAGTTCAGCCGAATCCAGAAGCGATACACAGCAGGCCGGGCCGCAGTTGGGCCGCAGTTGTCACTGCCACCAGTGGGGTTTAGTTGGTGGCCAGGTGATTTTCATCTGGGCTCCATGTGCCTTCTTATGGGACTCGGCAATGTCGTGTACTCTTCCTGTAGCTTACATAAGCAGTTTTTGAGAAAAAAGTGGCCCGGTACCATATGCATTATAAATTTTGAGTCAAGACATTTATACACTTTCAAGCCCTACGTTTAGCCTCGGACGAGCGAAAATATATGTGTTATAGAGTAAGATGAGTGCCTCAAGTAGAGAAAAACACATTTACAAGTCAAACATTGGGAGCGCTGTCAGTAGTTTCGTGAAGCAACATTTCTTGTAGGTATTTCTGGGCCAGATCAAGCACCAGTTCCTTTTTCTTTGCTAAATTAAGTGAGCTGATTGCTGGGAATGTTTCTCCGCTTGAAAGTACCACAGTTTTCTTATATACTTTAAGTTGATTGTCAAGCTCTTTACCAACCATTTTTGTATCGTCACCAGGTCAAGGACCAGCTTAATAGTAGCTATGTGCTCCTCACTTTTTTTTTCGTCGTTCCATTCGTTGTAACCGGACCGCCTCGTTTTTTTCACCCACTTCGATTTGGGCCTCAACGATCGTTGTTTTTCGGTTAGCCTCAATTTATGATGAATCGATACATCGTGCCTCTCCCCGAATCCATCTATACTGTTCCAGTGTAAAGTTCTTGTCGGTGTATTCTTTGGTTTGGTTTGCTTGATTCATGGCTATTGCATTGAACTTGCGTAGCACTAGACTTGAGAATCACCTTGTCCAAACATGCCGTCCAAACATGCCATGTACCTAGTGCACATTCGTTGGCATCGTTCATTGGAGGCATATACCTTGTCGGACTGCCCTGGTGTTAATGAGGCAATTGGATTTTCCCACTCAGAACCATCCAGCAGGGAGGGATTCAAGACAATTGCTTGAAGATGGTGTTGAACTTGAGTGTGTAATGAAGCTAGGTCTGCGAACCCTTTTCCAGCTGCTGTTGCACTGCGTACAAGACGCATGTAGGGTTTCGAAACAATTTGACCGTAAAGCTCTACCTGAGTTGTGGCAACCCCGGACATGACAAGCCTGCGACACAGGCTGCGAAGTTGCTGGCTGTATGCGCCATTTAATTTGGTTCGAGAGGTGTGCTTGGGTCCTAGCTTTTTTGCCGGCATATATCGGCAAGCCTCTTCAGCAGCATGCGCACGATTCGTCATTTTTTCCTTGACTCCTTGATTCAATCAGGTGTCGCGCAAAATCGGTTTTTATCGAGTTTGTAGGTCATTTCCTGACATTTCAGGCTGGTTGCAGGCACCCCAAGAACCTGAAGCGATTGACATCGCTCTTTGACTAGTTTCTTGACGTTTTGTTTCGTTCGTTTTGCCACTTTAAGTCGATTATGTACCCTTGCAAGTAGGTCCTTTTTCTTGGCTTAAAGGATTTTATTCTTAGCTAGGAGCTTTCTGACACTGTTAAGGCCATTAAATCGCTGTGCAATGTCGGTTTTATCAAGCTTCTAGGCGTTTGGAGGTTCAAATATAATGTATATTTAGTTTGACGCAAGTAGATACATTCATACAACGGTATTGACTTTGGTTATGGTGCCCTTGTAAGTAAAGCCATAAAAACCAGTAAACAACATTTGTTGCAGCAGAGAGCGCCTGTTTCTTCGACGCTTGTATGCAACAGGGCTGTTCATCGTCATTTTGAGCTATTTGTAGTCGATTAACGCAAACCGATGTGTAGTTACAGCCTGGTAGGTAGAAACAAGAATAATGACGGCTGTGACCGATGCCTGTAGCCAAACACAGTACAACAATGTTCGGAGCAGTCAGTATATTGACTAGCACTCGTCGTCTTGCCTCCAAACCAATTCTCATGTTTTTTTCGAGTATTTGCGTTACCCTCCTGTATCAAATGTTATGGCTAGATTTTTCCCCTGTGATTTACCCCGGAAGTTACATTTTCTATCTATTTAACTAGGCTAAGCAATAGAATCTGGCCATAAGGCCAATCCTACAATTGAGATACAGGTGTGTTAGGCACATCTTTTTGTCTGTATATATGCTATAGAAGCAGAGCTAAGGACCTGGTTTTCGGGGCCATCTGTATATCGAGAAGTGATCACGTGATGTATCAGGCTTTCTTCGGCTGAGTTGCCGAGTCCCACTTCGTAACAATTGTTCGCTACATGCCATAATATGAAATTATTTATATCCGACGATCCCGTGGCCTGCCGATGGTCAATTGCATGTGGATGGCCCAAAAGGGGTGATAAACAGCCCTCTAAGTTGCCGACCCCCTCCAGTAGCATTACAATGCGTGTGTTCAAACCACGCAAACGACATCGGAGGGACGAGCAATGTGTGTGTTTGCTAAACAAACTTTGTTTGATTTGCTTCATTTCGATCTGGTTCTCCATACCGCCGCAGACTTCTTGTTCGGCAACAGAAGCGAGTATTATCGATGCATTATATGCACAAATCGCCCTCTATTCCAATCGATTGTCGAAGCTAAAAAGCACGAAGACGATCCTGCACATGTCAGAGCTAGACGTCAGCTCAATATACTGGTGCCACCACAACCTCCATCACCAACAAAGTCACATACTGTCGCTGCTGGACCAGTAGAATATACAGCATTGATAGAATCATCCCAAACTTGTGTTGACCAACCAACAATACCAAAAACTCAAGATATTTCTGCTGGCAGGTTTGATGTGGCCTCCCCCTATCTGCCAATCGAGTTTAAATCGCTCCCTGCTGCCGAAGGTTCATCCTCCACTCACTCGAATCAGTTTACCTCTTTGGATGCTGCCTATTGGTACTCAAATTTGACACGATGGTCCCATTCTGCTGAGGGATACTTTGCAATACCTGGCCCAGTGCTACCTACGGGCCCTCCCAGTGCTGTCTATGACCTATGTGGGGAGTATGCAGACCCTGGAAACGATCTGGTAAGTGATGAAAGCGACTCCGAAGATGAAGACATCACGGCGTTTATCTCCCAATTCAACTTGGAAGTCGATCCACTCAACCTTCCACCTCCGTCACCCATGCTGCCAGAGCCATTTGCATTTGGGCTCTCAACTGGAACTTGTACTTCGACTAACAAAACTGCCCTTATTTTTAGTTGGGAAACACTTGTTATCGGCACCAACATTGATCACTTTGTGAGTGTGGCAAACCAGTTCCCTGCCGAGGTTGTTCACGAATGGGCGGCAAACTCTGGTGCTGACTCAGAGGATTGATTCTATTTATGTATTCGTATATTCTGAATGAATAAGAATGACTGATTTGGGTATTGTATAGCTTTACATGTGTTCATTCGGCAAGCACACGGAAGCATGCAGATACATGTGGTATCCGGTCCCTCACTCTGCTGAGAGTTCACGCAGTTGCGGTTCAGCTGATGGACCACATAGCACCCAGCTGGTAAGAAGACAGCTGGCGATCGAGCGGCACCGTTATGGTGCGCCAGCTAATCCGGGTTTCAGTTGATGACCAACTGCGGCCCAGTCTGCTGTGTATGACAGCGGGGCAAATACGATACAAAGCTCCTATTCAAGGATTCATTATGTTAGAGTGACCAGAATGTTACCAATTCCAGTGGGAGCACCACAAATTTCTATTAGACCGTACCAACCATCGCCGGCAATGCGAACTCCGTCGGGGGCGAAGATGCAACCGATCACCATTGTCCATCATTGTTAGGTCTCCCGTGCGCAAATTATGATCAAAGTATCTCCAGCACCTGTTCTTTGTTTCACACCCCTGTTCTACGGCTATTGTCCTAGTATGCCCAGGTAAGTATAGCTGCGAAGACCCCGTCAAGGCGCTGGCCCTTGTGAAACACAGTCAATGGTGGCCCGTCAGGCATGGTATCCAGTTTAAGTACCCTCAACAAGTCCAATGATAGTAAGTTGACATCCCTTTGATTCAGCTGTGGCCAGTGACTAAGGCATTCTTCGGTTACTAGGCGTGCCCCCCATCAACCATCTCAAGAGCTTGTGTTAGGCACTTCGTTGCCAAACCATTCGGCTAAGCTTCGATCGGGTACGTCAAGTCCATCACATGTTTGTCACCAAATAATGGCTATCACAACATAAATGTAACCTAATATGTATATAATTATTCCAAAATAATCATGCGATACTCACAATATTTGCCCCAAAAGATATCAACTATTTCAAGAGCCTAATCCCAACATAATTACCATTTTCTCACAACTCTATCGACCCATGAGTTCCTGTGGCGCTAGACAAATTGATTATTATAGGCATTATATTGAATATGGAGCTTATAATCCACAGGTCATCGATTACGTGGGCCCATCTAAAAAACCCATCGGTCCGAGCTAGTTGTCCAGCCCCGAACTGCGGTGCAACTACGCTCACTTATCTATCGCAAGCGGGTTCTTCATCAAACTCAGGCAAGCTCCTAGTCACCCTCTACAATGAAGGTGGTGCGTCAGAGCAATTTGACCTTGGCCAAGCATTTGACGACGAACGCTACTACGATTCCCACCCCGGGGCCAAACTTGCGCGCGCAGAGTTGAGCCCTTAGAGCACACTGCCCCCTCCTTTGAGATTTGGCCCGACGCACCTATAAAGGAAGGTGGTGTTTGGTCAACGCGCGGGTGGCATATATATGCACCTCAAGTCGGGTGGCACTCCAGTCACCACACTCTGATTTCCACTTCACCTACCACCACCGCGCCTACGTCGACATTCACCACTATGAACGCACATCTTAACACAGATCGATTGATACCATACGCCAAAGATGTACGTTCTGGTAGTTGGAATTAATGCCACCTGACTCACTTCCCATGCTTTCCAGCACGACCGTTTACAACTTGCACTTCTATACCTCGAAGTCAAATGTAAACGTCACAAAGAAGTTGGGGACAGACTCAAAACACTACGAAAGGACGAAGAAACCATCCGAAAAAGCTTTGAAAAGATCTCCAAACTGAGGTTCGTGCTGATCTCACCAGCTGTGTGTGGTGTATTCCCGACTTACTGATACCACAGGGAGGCCAAGATAAAGCAATATATTCTCGAACACCACCCCGCCAACTATATAGACTCGACTGGCCAACTGGTTTTCCCTGATATCGAGAGTCAAATGACTCAAAGTAAAGAAGAGCCGGGGGAATCGCACGACCAACAGGCCGAGATAAAGCACATCCTTATGATGGAGCAGTCCAAGGGTAATGATCTGAACGCTGTTTTGGAGTCGATTAAACGCTTTGAGGATGAGGTGAGCACCATAGCTTGAATAAGTGATGTATGGCACTGATTAGTAGCCGTAGCAAGAGATGCTGGACAAGTGCGCCGCTCAAAAGGAAGCGATTTTAAAGTTGATCGAAGTGCTGCACTCCACCGTGTTCGATGGAGACACGCCCGGTACGTTTTCCCTAATTACTATGACTTAACCAGTTTGCTCACCCATGGAGTAGCGTTTCCCCATGAGGATCAGATTGAGGTTTATGTTCAAATAGCTAGAGCCGCACTCAAAGTCGAGCAAGATAAACTAGATAACCCTCACCAGGATGACGGGCTGTTTGAATTGGATGAAATGGCGCAATTGGCTCTGGATGCTTTAAACAAAGTGGGTACTATCTAATCCAATCGTGCTGGAGCATTATACCCATATCTCCGCCAGGTCTCCGGTGTGGTGGGTGGGGTATGCGTAAGACTTGATCGCGAACGTCCTTGGGTACCCATTATCTTCCTGCTCAAAGAATTCTGGAAGTTTGTAAGTGGATCTCAAACGTCCCAGTGTGTTATGGATACTGGATTTGTTGGTAGAAAATACTTGATCTGTGTAAAACTGCTGCGCAGCGGTGCCAAGCATGGAAGGAAGGAATCGACAACCATTTTTCAGAGCACCCGGATACGGCACTCCCCCTTTGCGCACGAACAATGATTCCTCAAATTGACCCCTATGAATTGGTGGTGTAAGTGTGCTGAGCGACTAACGCAAGGGCGATATTAATAGTAATCCTTGCAGAATTTGCGCCAGGGTGGCGTCCGGGAATTGTAAGTCCGCTTGTCATTAGATCGTATTTACACTGATTTGAATTTGGCGCTTAGCATCGGCTGGGGACGCAACACATCGAATTACCACGCTACTCAGAAACGCCAACAAAGCAAGAAGCGAGATCCGACAGGTTAATACCTATACCCAACTAATGAAACACCAGGCCGCAACGAACGTTAGAAAAGTAGGTTTATCCGACATATCCCACCCTATTGCCCATTCACATCTTACCGTACAGGCAAAGACTATACTTGAACTCCGCCGTCGTCAACTCGCTGCCGCTCGGACTCAGATCCTCAATCACGTGGTCGATCCCGAAAACTGTCCTCTTGAACAACCCGCCGAGGAATTACCTGATTATCCTGAGCAGATAGCTATTCACGGCCTTTCCGAGTCGCACCCCATGGTATCATATCTGCTCGCAGAATCGGAAACACGACCGGTGGAAATCTACGCGGAATATACTGCCCGTTCGCAATTGAACCTCATTCGGAGGACGGCGCACCCACCTGTTCTTCTTCCCAGTTGGTATCAGCCTCCCACGTACAACGAGCTTGATAATCCGGAGCTATTAAGACGCCACTATCAACGCGATGTCCCTCCGATTGAGGAAGATACCCCTCCAGAGTATTCTGAAGAGCCTGAGTACAGAGGGATGATCCATACGGGGCTGCGCGAACGTACCTCGATTGTGCAAGAAGAGTTGCATAAGATCGTTTCGACGGCACGCCAACAACTGGGCTTGACACCACAAGTACTACATGTCCAGCATAACGCGATGGCGACTTTCATGGGTATGTTGGAAAGGTTGGGCATCCCCGTCATTCTGCTTGGACCTGGGGTTCGTTTTTGATGGGTGTATGCGTAGTTTCTTGACGTTCGCTTGCATTTCTATCGTATACCAAGGCTCAGATATCAACTGTAAATATAATTATTAGTAATTGCGAATACGATTATCATCCTTACTAAGTTAGAGTGTGTGATAGGAAATCGCATTATAGGGTCTTCGGTGGGAGTAGGCTTCGAAAATTCCCGCGGCAATGATTCTGCGAATCCTAAGTTAGCCCGTTATGGAAATTCAGTTGCTCAACAAGTGTAATGGAGCCTAATATTATCGACGGGAAACGAAGAAGTCAGTAATTGTTGGATAATTTCAACGATCTACTTTTTCCACCAGCAACGCCGGTGCAAGATCTTATCAGGCTAGCGAGTCGCCCATCGCTAATGACGTATATTCGGCCCGATCGAGTGAGACAGTGCGTTTCATACAGCTCGTCGTGAACCGCGCTTATGGCAGAAAGTAATGAAACGGTTTCGGCAGTAAGCCACCCCCGTTCCCGTGCCATGTACGCCCCCTTATCCTACCTAGGCCCGAAACACGCTAGGTCCCAGGAGACGCCAACTTGCCATGAGGATAAGTCCGCGCGCCACAGCCCTCACGACCCTAGCGCCTAATAGCTTCTTGTAGCTTCTTGAATAATGAGATATTTAATTCCACGACTTCTGGCACGCCGCCTTCAGACCAACATGCCACCGTGCTAGACCTAGGGGATGTTTTGTAAGTTAAGATGCGCATGTGAAGTGGATGCATGATTTACGACGGAATAGGTTCCGTAGGAGTTCCGCGAAGTCCGTGTTTTTAGTGCCAATGTATATCATGTTTCTCAGCCCCAGTAGTCACTTGAATAGCGGCAACGCGGCTACAGAGATCAGTGTTAAGCCGACCAGCCAGAAATGGTTAAATGAAGTGATTTCGAACACGAGGGATCATATCTGTATTCGGGTGATATCGCGGGATGTGGACATTTGTCAGGGACGAGCTCGATGCATGACATCGACGGGCTTTGTACGCTTCTGCAATGTGATGTATTCCTATTTTGCAGGCTAAGCCCTTTGCTTGGCTTTGTTTGCTACTGTGGATATCAAGACTCGACCAATCAACAACGATCATTATGGTTTAGGCTCAACCTAAACACTTGGACAGCTGTCAACTCGTCGCCGGGAGCAAAGCATGAACAAAACGACGCCAGTGGATACCTATACACAGTTTGATATGCAGTTATACCCCCCACTACCATGTTCTACACAGTAATACTGGCGCTCGCCTCACTCCTTACGGCGGCCCGGACTACACTCGCTCAACAGACACCATTGCAATGCCACGATCCAGTAATGACGAGGTACAGTGTCTATTTTGTAATACGCACTCATTTCGGGTTACTGAGATATGCAACCTAGTTGGATGCTCAACTCGGCGGGACAGACTCCATGCGAGGTATTGCAGGATCTAATGCAGATATGCGAGCCTTCGTATAACCAAAACTGGCTCACTCCTTCGTATTCGTGCGACAATTCGCCGATGTCGGCAACGTCTGCATGTTGTTGTGGGAGTCCAACGTTTGCGCTGTTTAGTGCCTGCTGGTGCGCAATAGTCGAGCCAGATACGTGTTGATTTTGTTGATTTTGCTAATTTGCACTTTCCAGGTCGTGTCAATATAACTACACGATGGATATCGTGTCAACGACTTTTACGTCGTTTGAAAAGGACTGTAGTTATATACCTAATCCCTTGAACGAGTGAGTCCCTTGTAGCGGACCATTGATTCCTAATAAACCCGATGGTAGATACGACCCAATCATTCGATCTCATGTAGAGCGGGTAAATATCCCCTTGTGGGCTGAGATGACACCGTCTGCAGGGAAATGGGATCTCTCAGGTTTGTACCTATTTTTCGATTCGTATACTCAAACTGATGCTCCTCTAGCCGCTTTTAGGAATACAACCCCCAATGTTCCAGCAGCCACTCCCCCAGTCCCAACGAACTATCCGGTAGCGGACAGCAATACCTTGTCCTCCGGAGCTATCATTGGCATCATCGTCGGCTCGGTATTCGGCACTTCCCTCATGTTCATCCTTGCCGCGTTGATCCTGTGGGGGACGCTTGGTCCAGGTTGTCGCCGACCTCGTAAAAGAGACAATGATATACGGGTTGGCGAGCACATGGGGTATCTCGACGGGGAGTATATTTACGTTCGACCCGACACTATCCCGGAAAGTGTTGGTCCCAACGGCGGCCGTCTATATTCGTTGCAACAAGGTATGAATTCACTCCTGAATAAGGTTCACGAGTCTGAATAATCAATAGAATCACATCATCTCCAACCGGACCTCGGTGGTGTATCAGACTATTCCAGTCGCGGCCCGTCTGAGTACGACGATGATACATTTGGGGCGTTACGCCCCCTACGCTCTCAGTCTCGTCCTGATTCGCGCACCTTGTCGTACGCTGCACCTCGGAGTCCATCATACATCGACTCACCCGGACCGTATTCTCCCGCTCGCCACGCAAGCCTTGACGGCCGATATACGGGGTATCATCCCGGTGGAAGTCCACTGGTACGCGACGACCCAAGGTACAGATCCAGTCGTGATGGATATGGGTTCGAGGAACGATCGCGCCGGCCGGTATCGGTAACTTATAGCCAGCATAGACCCAGTGGGGATTATCGACAGAGCAGGGAAAGGCCTCGGAGCGGGCACTTTGTTTCGCGACCTGTGTCCGGACAATTCAACGCTCGTCCTCGATCTGGGCAATTCGGTTCTCGCTCGGCATCGGGGCAGTTTGATTTCCACCAAGTGCCCATTGACTTTGATACTCCACCACCTGCTCGTCCTGCTACTTCCCGCCCAGGTTCTCACATTGGATCTCGCCCTGTTTCTGAGCAGTTCTCAGCAGGCCCTCGTTCTGGTCAGTTTGAATTCTACGAGGTACCTGGCAACGTCGGTTCTCCGACTTGCGTGCAAGGCAGTTCTCACCCTGTGTCTGGGCAATTTTCGATACGCCCCCGTGGCTCTGCTGAGCGCAAACAGGACCATCGAAAGAGTGTTCGTTCGAGTTTCCGTCATGCATCAATGGATTCGACGAGGCGGAGTGGAGATGGTGGGAAGTTCGTGAGGATTGCAGAGGGTGGGAGAGCTAGTCTAGATGGCGGCCGCCTTAGTCTGGATAGGGGGAGGTTCAGCCGGGAGGAGGGAAGATTCAGTAGGGAAGAACCTAGGTTCAGCAAAGATGATGGATGGGGCCGTCGCAGCCGTGAAGCAGGTCGTCGCAGCCGGGACCTATACAGGAAAGCTAGCCTCAGTGAGGGCGACGAGGATCGGGAACGGCAACGAGGGCACGAGGGAGATGCAGAGGAAAGTATTGAGGCGCCTCCCCGGCCTTCGGGGGTTACTACCTCAAGTGCTGGAGCGCCTCGGCGTCATTCGGAAGCTACTGCTTCAAGTGTTAGTCGAGGGGTCCATCAACAACACCTCCGGCAACGGTCCCAGTCAGCTCGGACGTCATGCGATGTTGATATGGTCGTTCAAGATTACGACGATGGCGCATCAACTCCTATGCCTCTGACCACGTCTAGCTCGGGTCCCCCTACATCCCACTCCAATCCGGGCGGCGCGCCCAGTAAGCCTCCCCGTTCACCACTGCGAATAATGAACCCGCAACAATCAGATTCGGACCGAGACAATCGTCCCAAACCCAGTCTCCAACCTCAACCGAGCTTGCTCGCCCGTGCTCGTGGTCTACTCAGCGCACGTTCGAGTCGATCTAATATCTCTGGTGGCCATCGCTCCAGCAACCGTTCCGGCAGTATCGATGGTACACCCGTCCCTCCTTCAGCATGGCAGCACCGTCTCCCCAATCTGCTTTTACGTAACCGGTCGGGTTCTACAGATATTACTCGAGGAAAGTCAGAAGATTCGACTCATGGATCGGACGTCACATCCGTGTACTTTTCCGCGATTGGGCATATTACTCCTGTGAACAATACGCCATTACCTACTCCAGGAGCCCGGGATGAAGGAGCGAGTGGTGAACGACAGGGAGCCGAGGTGGACGATGAGAGTTACCAACAAGAGGTAGACGCAGGTGTGCAGCTCATAGTGGAGAGTTCCCCTCCAACCACTTCACCCGAACAAGATAACGAACCTGGTCCTCCTGGGTATCCTGCAAGCGCACCTGGGACCCTAGCTGTTGATACTCCCCTCATAACCGACGACGCTCACGTTTCCGACACCCTCCCTCTTCCTCCTCCCGATGCCCACCTTCGCGTCGAGCCCAATGCAAACCGATTGAGCACTCTAACCCAAGACACGGCCATTTCTGGGGACTGGGATAGCACAATGAGCAGCGGGGTGATCCAAACATGGGCAGCGGCCAGGCGTCCGACTGGATTCGTGGGCATGGGTCGAGTCCTATCCTCGAGCGATCAAAACCCGCAGCAAAGTCAGGTCAGCCTATCTACAGCCGTGACAAACTTCTCGGACACCGGGGATGGAGCCAGGCTGCTGCCTGATTCGCTATCAGAACGTGTGGAATAAATATGTGTGCTTGTTGTGTTTTTCGTTTCTTGTCATTCATTTTTTGGTTTGTCGTTCGCTATCGTTAGCACCTATTAGATTGCATACCCCACCCTCTGTATATGGACATAGCTATAATACAATGCATTAGCGAGATTGTATGCGTTAGCAGCAGTGATGCATATATGAACGTAACCTTTGATCGATCCCTTAATTGAGGATCTAGTAAACTGCGAGCCTGGGAGCTCAGCCCGCGAGTACGTTTCAAAATTATGGCTTGCACTAATAGCGACCGGTTCATGCGGGGTAGAGTGTCCGTGACCTCGTATTCGAATATGAATAATATCAGTATCATTTTTTGGCGTTTACCAATGGTTTAAAAACGTCCGAAAATCCAGTACAAAGACCTCCCACAGAGATTCTTTGAGGTGGTCGTTCGAATTAGTAGACGGATCTCCGACTTGGGCTGACTGGGCAAGAAACACCTAGTAGGTAGGCCTAGGTTTAGCTCAGTTTTGAACGATGGGCCCAGTAGATATGCAAAAAGTTCGCCCAGTAAACCTACCCCCTTATCTAATATGTTTTTCACCCCACCAGGTGACTAAACTATCATTCCCATAAGTTCTGCCCTCGGTGTTAATAGTGTACACCTCTATATCAGCTTTGAGTATACGTACCGAGGCGCAGGGATCTCGCAGCGAACACAAAGACATGTCGAGAAAAAAGAGAGGCAACAGATAGCTGTATCCTCGGGAGCGAACGGGACTATGCATGCGAAAGAAAAGGGTCGGGTAGGAGAACAACCCCTGAGCAGGAGTAGCGGGATTGTATCGAGCGGGCCGCTGCCTAAAGGGGGCGAGACTATAGATCTCTAGCCTCTCTTGCTACCTTACCTACCTTTCAGCCAAAGTGGATGCTGTAGGAAGGCAAGATACTAAAAATTAGTATGTCCCTTCAATAGGATCCAGGCTGAGAGTTACCACACTTCAGACTGATATTTAGTATGTGTACCGAAAATAAGGGCTTAGTAGACGACATCATGGATCATTTTACACTGAAAACGGTCCAAGGCTTGCCATTATATAGCAACAAAATTGGCGATCAACTCACCCATCCGAAGATAAGTAGAGACCTTACATGGTGAACGGTAATCTTGTAGATACAACCATGCCAACACTTGGGGGCCGGGGGGGGGCGGGGGGCGGGGGGGGGGGGGGGGGGCGGGGGGGGGCGGGGGGGGCGGCGGGGGGGGGCG
>WSTI01007696.1:29993-44296 GCA_019616915.1 Ceratobasidium sp. 423
ACCCCCCCCCCCCCACAAAAACTCCTCCCCCCACATGTCTCACCCTCATATTTTTTTAAAAACCCCCCCCACCCCCCCCCCCCCCCCCCCCCCCCCCCCCCGCCTTGATGATGCAAACGTAGTCCTTCTCACCAGGAGGTATGGTAGGTGACACACTGACAATATATTAACACGTAGCAAAGCATTGTGAGGTGTATGGGGCGGTGAACCATAGAGGTGGCCAGATCCGCTAATACGGCAACCGTGCACGTCAAATTAAAGCTGTATCCAAAGACTATGGAACACAATCAATTTATGTAGTTTATACCATTGGCACATATCTTTTGCACAAGGTATTTAAGTGATATAGTGGTGTCAAGCACGATTGATAATTTCTCACCAACCTAGTGGCTCAAAAGCAGACGTAAAACCCCTCCCCTCCGAGATCATTTCCTTGATCTTGTTTT
Source organism: Ceratobasidium sp. 423 (assembly GCA_019616915.1). Lineage (NCBI taxonomy): Eukaryota > Fungi > Basidiomycota > Agaricomycetes > Cantharellales > Ceratobasidiaceae > Ceratobasidium > Ceratobasidium sp. 423. The sequence continues at coordinate 30,440 of WSTI01007696.1, forward strand.
GAGTGGTCGTACTAAGTCGGCTAAAATCCACAGTCACCGTTTCTAGGGAGGAAGGATGAGTGTGCGTAAAATGGTACGTATCGACAATGATTTACAAGCATGTATTCGAGGCTGTGGATCGGAGCCTGCGGAGACGCACAAGGCAGGACTTAGGCGCAGGGAAGCGTTGGCTCGAGTGGCACGGTCACGTGATCGTTAGGTGTTGGTCTTCGACCACACCCATATCGCGCGTTGGGCCTACCAACGCGCTCGTATTTTCTTAAAATGCATTGCCGACATGGCACACCTTTAATTACATTGCCTTCGTGGCTCTCTGTACGCATGGTCAACATGGCACATTGTTACTGCATTCCCTTGTGGCACTTTTACGCATCGCCGACATGGCAAATATCCTTTTTCATGGCCGACTTGGCCTACTACCACTTCATGGCCTCAGCCGCCTCGTTAATCTCGGCCTTCCAGGGGGTGAGTGTTGGCTCGCGTCGGGACACCTCAGACTCCCCACCATGGGTACGTCCATACTTGCTGCGCGAGTACCGTTGCCCTGGCCTCTGGGGGTGACCCCCCTTCATCCCATGTTCTCGGTGGGTGCCTGGTCACTGGTCGCTTGCCGCACTGCCACTTCGTGGCTTCAGTCGCCTCGTGGACGACTTCGGCCTTCTGGGGGCGAGTGCTCGCTCGCGTCCGGGTGCCCCAGACACTCCATCCGGTGCGTGCGCGCTTGCCGCGCGCCGGATCCCCCAGACTCTCATCTGGTACCTGGCAACAGGTCGCATAATAAGTGTGCAGCCCCACAACTGCCAGAGCCCCGAAGCCTAAGTTTAACTTCTGCCCCAGCTTTTCTAAGTTCGACCTTTTGAATGGCACTTTTAACAAGTTTCGTAAATTTCTCCAGAGCGATGAAGTCTGTAGTATCTGAGTTAGTTGAAATTTTGAATAAATAGTGAATCCAATTACAAGCTAGGAATTGGTTGTAAGCATGGCTTCAAGGATGTTGGTGATTTCGCTCATATATGCATTGGGTAACTCACCCCAACAATTGTGAATCCATGGTCGGGATCTCATTGGGCAAGTCTACGTGTAGCAGACTTTGAGGGTTTTCGGAAAGATAATTTCTCACTTCATCTTTCAATTCTTGACATAGGTGCGAGGCAACTTGGCACCGCTCAGCCACGCCCTGCCAGTGGAATAGCCAGTGACAGTGTCTAGGAGTTCCAAAGCCTGACGGGCTCACATTTTTCCACAACTCTTTCTGCCTTTCGTCATCAGGCCTTTCGTGCAATCCGCGTATCTGCTCAGTCGAGTTAAAATTAGCTCCCAACTAAGCTCAATCTGACGCTGACTCACGTCTTCCATAGTGAATTCTACTCCATAACGACGCCATATGAATCGGTCCAATCCCGGTTCAGTCAAGGAGTTTTTCGAAGCAATTCGTTTCTCTCCAAGGGCACTCTTGGCGAGTTCGACCAGTCCCTCGAGATCTGAGACTAGTGAGAGTGAGGTTATACGGCGCTTTAATGATGCTCCACTGCGTACCAGTTACATCCGCAGCAAAAGCCTGGTCGGATATCTCATCGACCCGGCTCTTCTTGCGAGACATGAGTACCACAGTCTTTGGCGTTTTCGCCACCTACGGCAGCTCAGAAACCAAAGCTAAGACGGGACTGAATCATACTCGCCGTCTCTTCGAGTCCCAACATCCTTGATCTGCCTAAGAATAGTCTCCATGGCGTGAATTAGGTTAACCTCCACTGCTGCACCCGTAGCATGCTTGGTGCCTGTAAGAGCGAAAGTTTTGGACAGCGGCGGAGTCACCTGGGGTCTTTCCTCCATGCACTTGGTGAGATTTTCAGAAAGCTCCTTGGAGTAATCAGCCAAATTCGTATAATATCGGTCATGGTATCTGGTGCTACGAAACAAATTAACAGACGGAAAGAGGGAGAGTTGCTTTTGACTCACTAGGTTTCGGTGTGCTCTATGTATGCACTCGAAATAAAGCCAGCCTCCCCGAGAAGAGCCGTATTTTGGAACTTGGCGACTACGTGGCATGTGGCTTCAGCATCGAGGTATAAGTGTGCGTTTCGTAGACGATCATATTACGCATTCGTAATGAAGTCAATGGGGAACCTAGACTTGGTTTTTGGAACAGTAGAGCGTACTTCTTCGGCGTAGGGGAGCAATTGAGCAGGTAAATAGGCAGACATGTCGAGAATTCGAGTGCGATGAAAGCCATCGCGTAAATCGAATGTATGTAGCCCGGATCACTAGACCAAGTCTCATTATTCCTGGTACAATAGGAGAACATTGGTCAAGCAAGCTCTCGTAGCGGAGTAGACTCCTGTTGTGCGTTCAAGGCCCGAGCCTTCTCACTACGCTCGTGAAAGTGATGACTTCGAATCTAGTCGTACACTCCACAGAATTTGTGGTCTGGCCGGCGAATAATTGCATTTAGGGTATTGAATGCGCTACGATCGAGCGGGATGATTGTTCCGACTCGGAATCCATGGTGTAATTTCAAACGGCCTAGTCGAGTCCTCGCACTTTGTTCAGCAAAAACAGACGTGGACCCCAAATTATGCGTCACATTCTCGATGGAAATCGTTATCACAACAAGCAATAAACATTACAAAACTGTTTTGGCTACTCCGCCCCCAGAAAATCACAGCCCCCTATCTAATCAGCTTCCTCATCCATATCCTGCCCACCCAGCGTCGTCACAGTTCGCAGCATCCGTGTCAAGACGTGAACATATGTTTCTCGTGCACCAGCGTCAGTAGTGGCTCCCAGTACATCTTTTGGCTGTGCGGGAGTTAGTGGCGCATATAGCACTGGTCACGTGAGACTCACCACTTGAATCTCATCCAACTCTAGCGTAATTTCACGAACCGCGACCTCTGCATCCGCGCGCAAATGTTCTATCACTGCCGGTCTGCGCATGGGTGCGCTGACACTTCGCATAAAGGAACCCGCATCTTCGGCACTCGGACTGTTCGGAGAGAGGAAGTGTCGGAGATGTCGCCAAAGCAGGAGTAGGAGGATTTCGATCGTATCTGTAGATGAATAGTCTCAGCGGTTGTTGGCACCTCGGAGATTGAAAAACATACGCAGGGTTGATCTTATATCAGTTCGATAACCTTCAGCCGCATGGACCAGTTCCCGGGAAGCGAGTGCACGTCGTTGTGGAATATCGAGGTCATTCAGGAATGAGACTTGTGCTGCTTGGACAATCTAAGCGGACGGGGTTTATATCTTTCGTACCACAACTCTGATAGAAATGAGATTCATGTTTACCTCATCGACTTCATCCAATCCCAACCTTCCAGTCTGCGTCGGTATTTCTTTTAATTCCGCCAACAACGATGAGAGTCGGGTTACGCTGGCCTTCAATGCAACAATTGCATCAGCGAGGTATGGTTTTCCAGTGGCAATGGCAGCAGGTTCTCGGGCGGTCGAAGCCACGGCGGTGAGAACGGGGTGGAACGGCTCGTTGGTGCCTGGGGTCCACTGTGAGCCGAATATTACCCCCAGGAATGGGACGGCACTTACCAATGGATCTCTCGCTGATGGCAGACAAATAGACCAGAATCCACTTGCGGAGATAATCGGTAGCTTCGCGAGCTCGTCGATCGAAGACGGACATTTTGGTGTGCGCAATACCTGCCAATTCAACTCGTGCTTAGTCATCCTCACCACCGTGTGGAGTTCAGACTTACCTTTTGCTTTTCGATTCGCATCGACCATTTCAGACTCGGTGACGGGCACCACGTTCATTCTCCATCCTCCTTGGCTGAGAATACGAGAAGCCAACTCAAGAACAGCCGCATGGACTTGTCCAAATGACCTTGCATCACTCTGAAATTACCCGGTTAAATAAAATAACTAAAGAAACATAATCAAGGACTCACCAGATCCTTGGTCTCAACATGCGGCGCCACCAACGCACACAACGACACAAACAAGTGAAGTTCCCGCACGCTTGCAAGGGGGAGATAGGTCTCTTCGGTGGTAAACAACATCAAACACGTTTCTCGGTGCGCAAGAATAAAGTTGAGAGCCTATCCATAATCAACTTACATCCCAAACAGGTAATTATAGACTCACCTGCTTGGCAACACTGGGTAAATCAGACCCGATCGTCGAAACCACACTTGTCGCAATTTCGAGCGCCGGAACGAGGATTTGATGGTACCTCTCAAGTGCAGAGGGGAGGAACGACTCCAAATCTATTTCACCAATCAATATCAACCCGAACACAAAACATGGCAACTTACTTCGGAAGTCTACATCCTTCTCCGGTCGAGCGTTCAAAAAGTCGCACTGAGCCAAGACTGCTAGCATCCTTGCATCTTGTAACCGATCCGCACCTTGCCTCGTTTGGGCAATCTTGATGAGTAGGGACATCTTGGCTTCGTATACGTATAGCGCATTGAGACTCTCTGTTCCCAAACCAACCCAGTTAATTCAGTTCAATTGTGAAAAAAGAAAACGCACCAGGATCAGGCTTCAAAACAGCCAAAATTTGATCCTCACTCTCCGCCACGCTCTGTACAAAATGAGCCAAAAAGCCTTGACGGGCCATGATCCCCAACACCCGGTGAGCCTTTTCCATCCTCGACACTCTAACCAACGACTCGAGGAACGTGAATGCGATGGTTTTCCAGACGTCGGATCCATCAATGGCGTCGCGGCACACGAGCGGAACGAGTCGGTCGACGAATTTGTTGAGGACTAAGAGGGTGCTTGATTCGAGGTTGGCGCGTTTGGGAGCCGGATTTGGGGTGGTGCCAAAGAGGACGACGGCCCCAGCTGAAGACTGTTCCGAGCGCGATTGAGATTGGTCGAGACGAGACTGAGCGCGCTCCTCGGCCGAAAATGCAAGTTGAACGTAATGGACCATGGCACTGTACAAATTGCCCCTCTGTCGCTCTGTCGTACCAGGCTGAAGGACACAGTCCATGATCGCACCCAACAAACTGTTTAGTCGCTCAGGGGGAAGAGTAGCAGCGACCGGATCGTCGACAATCGACTGTAAAACGACTTGATGGTGCCGATCGTCCCTAAGCTTGGCAACGAGGGAAAGAAGAGTCTCGCATAGTAGAATAGCGGTCTCTGGTTCGGCAGCAGAGAGAATAACAGGCGGAAGAGCCTGTACAACATCAAACAACACGGCTTCCCGGTTCTCATCTGCGAGGACATCAAAACACCAAGTGAGGGCGACATTACACAGTTGCGTCCAGGACTCGTAAGCAGCCGTACGAGCATGAGCAATCAACCTCCGATTATTCTCGAGCGCACAACATTCGATTAGGTAGCGCATCTCGGTCTTGAGTTGGGCGTGGTGTTCGGGAGTCGGCAAGAACCCTTGTTTTTGGAGATGTCGTTTTTGTTGCGTTAGGAGAGCGGCAAGTGCATCGGCATCGACGAGGTAGCATCCCGTCGGGTCCGGCCTCAAACACGAATCTAAATTCAGATCCGCGAATAGCTTCAACTCGACGGGTTCAATAGACTTGGCGTCTGTCCATTGAAAAGCCAACGACTCCAAGAGCTCTAAAACGCGCATAAGTCCTTGTCCGGGTGCGGGAACGTTCATCGCTTCTTCAAATATCGTGAGCGCGTTTTCGGCAGATGTGGGTTTTTGGAACAGCAGGGAAAGAATCCTTGAAGCTCGAGGATCTTGTTCGACACCCGACATGATATGTAGTTCCAACGATACGAGATCAAGTACCCAGCTCCTCAACCTCAAATAAGCCGTGAGAGTCGAACAACTCGTGGGCACGACCGAATTATCAGCCAGTCGAATCGCACCGTCCGGTTCACCCGCCGGCGGACGCATCGGTACCACACTCAACTGCCGCGCGAAAAAGTCTTCGTGAGTCCGCAAGTACCGGATCGTCGTCCCAAACGTGAGCGAGTGAGTGCACAGTTGGTGGACAAGACGATAACACTTTTCAGCAAAGACCGGATGACGTTCGAATAACGAATCTTGGCGCTCTTGTTGTGGTTTCTTTTTTCGGTCCAGACGGGGAATACCCTCGCCTACCATATCCAACACGACACCCAGGCAGTTTTCGCGAGCCCCAATGGCGCGGGAGTCTTGGATTGGCATGGCCCCGCTTGTCGAAAGCGAGACATCGAATCCGAGCAAGAGGTGTGCGAAATTTGGAGATGGGGCAGTGGTAGTCGTGTTGACGAGCAAGAAATTGATAATCGCGTCTCGAATTTGGTCGTCTTCTTCCCCTAGCTCTTCTCCCGGTTCGAGTTTAAGTCCTTGAACGTAGCCATCGACAATCCTGGCTCCATCGACCGCAACGTCCCCTAGAATGCCCAAGAGCCGGCTGACTCGACGAGGGAAAACCGAACTCGTCTCCATCGAATTGAAACACGACGACATCGAAAGCTTCGTAACGAGCCGAACAGAAAGAAGAACCACCTCTCTCGACCACCTATAATTCACCAGCCCAGCGATATGGACCACGCTTTGGGGTCGCCACAACAATATCTGATCGGCCGTCGAGACTACGGTCGGAATATCCACGTCCAATGACAGCACCCGAGCGGGGGGAAGCAAGACCTCGATGAACAAATCTTGAATCTCCAGCGTTCGTGCAAGGATGCGCAACGTTCGAACAAGAGACGAGACATAAAACGAATCTTGATTCGTCTCAGCCAGCGCGACAATCCCTAGCAACACGTCTTTGATTCCAGAATCGACCAATACGCGAAGAAGGACGCTGAATCCGGGGTGTTGAACGAGTTTCTGAACCGACTCAGTCCCAAGCTTGTCGACGCGCAGAGCGGAAAGGTCAAATCCCTCCAAACTGGCTTGAACGAATTCGAGAGCGGCGTCCATGGCTTTCCACCTCTCGCCGGGATCCGCATATTCTCGGGTATCGACCTTTAGCAACACATCGTCCAGTACAAACTTGACGTACGGCCCCGTCCCAACTATACGGTGACCTGAACCGAGGTTATCAGGCGGGAAAGGAACCAAGGCGTTGAGGAGGTGGAGGAAGGATAGTGTGGCGGGATACGTCCTAGCAGGTGCCTCGATTTCTTCCAGTTCGGCCGGGACACCTCGACTCTTTTTCCATCCTCCCGTAGTGGTCGAACGAACGGGAAGAACTTCGGATCGCTCAATACTGGCCCACATTAATCGGGCAACTTCGCTCCCTAGTTCAGGACCATCGCAAAATGCTGCAAGAGTATCGAATAGTTTGCCTTTGAGTTCCAAGGCAACGTGGGATCGGACGAGGTCGAGCATGACCGCCACTGCGCGGTATTGTCCGCTTTCGAGGATCGCTGCGCGAGCTGCTGTCGAATATCTCGCCACCACCCGCAAAACACGAAGGAAAGCCATGATCGACCGGATTTCTTCAGGATCGACAGGAAGGGGTTGTCGTTCCCTCCCCCCGAGCGCGGAATCGACAGCTCGTTGGTCTGGAACGGACGACAACAACCAATCTAAGGAGCCAAATAGGCTGGCCCACGAGCACCACCCCGTTGTACCAACTCGCTGACCACCGTTCGTAGAGAAGAAGTTGTAGGCGTATGTAGCGCAGCTTTGCCCCCTTGCTAAAGACCCGAGCATATTGTATAGCGGTTTGAGAAGAGAAGGGACACGAGCTTCGGCACTCCACCGTAGGAAAGCGTATAGACGGTCATCCCACCATTTAAGACCCTCGTCTGGGGGCTGGTCAGAGTACACGAGAGCGATGAGAGTGAAAAAGTCGGCTAGGCGGGATGGGTGTGGATTAGTTTGAGGTGCTTGGGAACGGGATGCTGCGGGTGATGTGGTATCTTCGTCTGCGTGGCGCATTCGTCGCAGGACGGGGGAGAGACTGGTTACGAACGCCATCAGGAGGATTTCAACCTGCCTGAGCAAGTACTTGTAGAACAGCCCGTCAACAGGTGCAACAGGGGGTAGGGGATCGTATTCCAGTTCGAGGGTATCTTGGGAAACGGCTTCCAGGGGCCTCGAGGTATGGAGGAGAATGGAGAGGTAGCGGAACGCATCAGCACGCACCGAATCCGTTACGAGCTTTTCGATATCGGCTTCGGAGTAGGCGTCTATCCGGTCGTCGCCATTGGATGTCTCGATGAGGAATAGACACCATTTAATGGTGATCACCGCTTTCGTCTCGGGTATCCTCCAGGTCGATTTGGCCAACTCGGTCTTCATCAGCCCGACGAATGAGGTCTCGGCGACGAGTTGGGATGAGGCGTCGAGTGCTGCCAGGCATGCGGCGAGAACATAAACCATAATTGGCTCGTCTGGGGATACGCTGGATATCCAGGACACCATTTTGGCCACTTCGGCGCCACGAAGTTCACCAGACCCAGCGAGCACAAAGAGCAGATTGCCGAGTTGTTGGCGTTCAGATTGGAGGGCAGACACAACTTGGGCGTATAGATCGGATGAAAATCCAGTGCCTGCAAGGTGTTAGCGCGAATCCGCAGAATGATTGAGAACATACCGATGGTACTGGTGGACCCCGCATTCCGCTGATTCGTCAGCTGCTTCTGCATCAGTGCCGCACTCGTATCGATCTGTTTCAGTATCTTTTCCGCAAGTGTCCCATTCGATGCAAGTCCAATGATATAGTCCACAAGCCTTGTTCGTATACTCGGCTCGACCGGGTTCATGCCCATCGCACTATCCAGTATCAGCTGAAGAGTGGCAAGCACATGTTGTCTGCTCGCATAAAACTGCTGCACAGCCCTCAGTGCACTCTCCACTGGATCGTCAGACAGCACATGGTTCAGTATCCCGGCCGCGTAGCGTTCCGAACATTCCAGTTGTTGAGCAAGGAATAGAGCTACCTGCACAAAGTCGTTGTTGTATGTTTTTTGTACTCCACTGATCGTCGCTTTGCCTGCGAATCCATTAGCACAGAACAATAAGAAATGAATGAACTTGCCTGTCTTGAGTTCCGCCTCTTCTGACGAGTTTCGTGGGGGTACATCCAATAGTGCTAGGAACCGAGGCTTTGCGTCCTCTAGCCGGTAGTATAGTTCTTGTTCCAGTTGCCTTGTTGGCTCGCGCAATGCCTTGGCAAGGAACGTGTTTAGGTTGTCCCAGTACGACACCTCCATTTTGCTGTGTAGCCCCGTGAGCCAAGCATAATCCGTAATTAATAGGCACTCACAATTAATGTTATCTCAATAACAAGACCCGAATTGTCTCCACGACAGGGCCACCCAGTCTGACCCAATGACGCTTGTGTTTGTGTGGGAGGTGAGGAGGGAGAAGAGAGCGCGTAACGTTCGGTGGCACGTGATGAAAACAACTTGGGCGCTTCAACCACATATTTGGTAACTGTACTCGTGCTCGTGGCTCACGATCAGGTGGCTAGATTTATACGAATCCCTCCTTGTAAGAAATTCTCTCGAGAACAGGACAGGCGTATATATGTAAAATATCAACCACTTCTGAGTAGATGAGTTCCAGCATAGTTGATGTCCATCGATCAATCAGGCCTTCTCCTTTGGAGAAAAATGGTCGAGAACCGGGAAATGGGCAAAATCCCTACGAATTACGAGTGCTCAGAAAAATTCACATTTCTTCATCAGCTGAAACATCCGAATGTGCAGCGCTTGCACCCACTAAAGTGCGGGAACCAACCTCCAGTCACCCGGGTTGCCAGTTACTTCCACCGAGTTGGCTGTGGAAAGGAGAGCGGAAATGTTTCATTCGTCGTATGTACATTTTCTGGCTATTCACCCGATGTAGTCCTAGTTAAATATCTCAATTTACTTCTGAAGACCTCCAAACAGCGCTCTCACTCCGGCTCAATGAAATACGACAACGTACTTGAGTATATGCGTTCACCTTGCAACCACAGGTACTGCAAATACAAACAAGAAGGGAGAAGGTGAGCGACAAATTGTGAGTCTCCAAGCCAAGCGCCAAATACGGTGGGTGAACAAGAGGTGGTGGCTCGCTCGGGCGTCCATCATGATGTTACGCAGCGTTCCTAAGTTAGGAGTCTTTGAGGGCGATGGTCTACGAAAAAAGGCAATCTAAGCACCCAGACCGCGTGCATATGCCCACGTGGCTCGTGGAGGCGTGGCACTCCGGATTTGCTGTATCTACACGAGCTGGCGCCTAGACTCTGATTGTTCTGGAGCGATCATTGGCCTTAAGGGGTCCCGTAGAGCCGCCGCCATCACACAAAGCGGGTGTCAGCCAATCACCCCGTATTTCGTGGCCTAAAATGGTGAAGCACACCTGGATCAGGGAATAACAACCAAATCTGGCCGTTTCGGGGGCAGAATTTCTAGTAGTACGCAAGAGGAGGGAGGGAATTTCGTCGTTCCCGAACGCCAGCCTCACTTCAACCACGAATGTAACCCGTTATTGTTCCCGTTTCGCCCTATCACTCTTAAAAGCTCATGGATCCTGTCCTATTTGCTCTGCCTGCATCTTACGATCGAATTCCTGAGATCGTTCAACTGCTTTTCGCTTTATAGACCTTGAATGTTATTATGCCATCCTGGTGTTGAAAACGCCTGAATAACCTGGAAGTCCATGGTAGCGGAGTTGATTGGAAGTATTTCAAGGTGGAGCGGGTTTCATTTACGGCTGCCCCTCGCATGAAGTACATAAACTACTATAAATGAAGCGAACCGTATTGCCGTATTAATTATTCGACTCCACGCATTCGTCAACTCAAAAATATCAGTTTAACCCGGTTTCGCGTGGAAATGTCTGGAATCGGACCTTGTTTAGGGCAATCCTAAGCGTCTGGGGTACTCTCTCATAATATATACAACGGGGGGGGGGTGCTTACTGTAAGCTCGACTACTAAATTTACTCTAACTGGTACGAAAATACCCAACAACCCCCTCCTAAATCAGTTCCTCCCATTGGTTTCCGATAAGCGACTCGGTACTGGCCGTTTGTTGATGCCCCTTTATTTACATGCGTTATCCGCGACATAGTGGTCCGTTCTCTCGCCCCGGGGAGGCTTGCCAAGCTCTCAATTGGGGCCAGCGCGAAGCCCTCGTATACTACTCATCATCCATCAAGGTAGGCATCGAGAGTAGGGCAACCTCGAGGCAACGATACCATCACATCACATGAGGAAATGGGGGCATTCTTTCTATAAGCGGTAGGATCGGAGCACGTTGTTCATGGCCTTGAGTAGCGTGCTTACCGCATTGCGCATTTTATTATTATTAAAGTTAGCTCCTGAAGAAATTCGGTACGTTGCGAGAAATCAAGGCCCGCACCGTCGAATAACCTGCCCTCATCCCATTCCCTTTCGCCTTTCCGACTCCAATCGAGACTGTGTTGGGTGTTCAATGTCTTCAACTCATGCTAGTGGCAGTTCATCTTCTACCACCCGCGCTCGGCCTATCAGCGTGTGGTCCACTTTGAGCAACTCGACCACTCACAGCGGTGATAGTACCGATAGTTTTGAGACTGGCGCAGCAACGGTTGGTAGTATGGTCGCTAATGGTCCGAGCCCAAGGTCTCGGACCATTAGCCTTCCGCGCACCCCGAATTTACGAATTCTGGCCCTCGCTAAAGGGCGCTCAGACATGTTGAAGGTGAATGATTTCATTATTTTTCGTAGTGCGAGCCCTCTATAACGCCCGTTACACGACGCAAGTCTACATCGAGTCTTGTGTTACATTCAGTGCCCACAGTGTCCCGGTCAACCGCCCGCCCGAGCCCTGGCCAAGAACGTAACTACATGGTCTTCCCTACGTCACTTGACGCTGGGCTGAAAGGCCACACTCCGCATAGTACGGAGATGCTAGAGCACACACTCAAAACTACGCCTCATATGGCAGATCAAGCAATAAATATTCGGGTGGTGGAAGCTCTGTTTTATAAACAAGACAAGTCTCCACGGCATGAATTCCTCATATTTCTAGTTCGGGATAAAACTAATCCCAATCTAGAAAACTACATTTCTCTAGACCGCAACGTAACCATCGCCGGTTCTAGTAGCACTATCAAACTAATGTCGTCGATTAGTGAAACAACTCCTGCGGATGATTATTTCCGCATCTCCAATAATCGAGATGCAGATGCTCTCCAGAAAAGCTGCATACAAACCGGTCATACTTGTCAACTCGTTGAAAAAATAACATTTGGGGGCATCCCATTCACTCTGGGCCAGCTTGTAGTGTTGGCAGGTACAACCAGTCGTCTTCATCCACATTACACGCTTGAAGCCTATAATTGCTATTGGTTTGCATCAATGATGTGGGACGGGATCCTTGATCTATTTTCGAGCTCTGGGCTTCGATCACAGGAGGTGTCGCGTTTGAATAAACGGGGAAAAATCAAAAATTACACTTTTGACTATCGGTCTCAAGTTGGGAATGTTCTCGCAAGGTACCAGGATAATTTCCAGGAGTTCATGGCGAATCTTAGATCACGTGAATCGGTAAGTAGACGTTTTCACACAATAGTAGGGGTTGTCCACTGAAACCGTGAATAGACTGTGCCCGAAGAAGAGGAGCCTCTAAGTCCTAACAAGCCACAGCCTCCCTACAATGCAACTGACACATCCGAGGGGGAGGGAGGCACAGCAACGGGTGGAGTGGAGAATCTGAATGCATGACAATATGGTTGATTGATGGTGAGTAACTTACTAGATCAGCATGCGTATGACACCCTTAGCAAAGTTCGACCATGCAGGTTTGACTGTTTAACTGGATTAGGCGGTTCCACAGTGATCTAGCTTGAAGCGGGATATATGCGCTCAAAATATTATGATACTACCTGGTGCTGGTAAATGTTTTGGCCCTTTTGTTTATCTATTATGCGTGTTCACGGACGGGCTGTATTGAACCGGGTATCACTGGTGGGGCAGTGGCTATACCAGTATATGTAATAATTTCGATGCACAGGGAATTGTATGCATTTCAGATGGGAGTCTAGTCCTTATGAGACAGTGATAATTGTAAGTTATATATCGTTGTTCATTCCCGAACCTGCATGCATGGGTGTGACATACTTCCGGAGTTACGTATCTTCGATTCTGCCCTTCTCATTAGGTTTTCAATTGCTGTGCCAGCTCTGTAGCTGTTCCTGATTCTGGTACACATCAGCTGGATCTGATTTTGCTCCAATTTTACAATTGGAATCGACTGCTCTGAGTTCATTTCTTGACCATAAGCCAGCTGGCACGAGAACAGACATATGGAGGAAATTATGGTATTACCAGGGAGGTACCACGACAGATGTGAATTGATACAGATGAAAAGCTTTTTGAATGGGCACAAGGCCATATGGGAGCCTGGGGAGGCGACGCACTTACTATTAATCGCCTCCGACACTTACGACGCATGAAAGCGGATGATTCCAGCCGTCTCGAGTGTGTGCAACATATAATACCGGTGTTTGGGTGGATGCACTTGGACATGAACTTGTGCAACGCCATTTTCTATCATCATTGTTCCAAAAACTCGAACTCTGGTTTAGCTTGCAATGCCGTAGCACTGAGTAGATCCAATGCACTCACGCTATATATGAACTTAGGAAGGAGTACTTGAGGATCCAAGTCGACGATATTGGGGAGTTGGATGGAAATGTTGAGGCCGACGATGATATGCACAGCGATGGGGACTAAGTAGTAAAGACGTATACCCCTTTAAAGTAGGGGGAGTAATATTGCGCTCTAATTATGTATATCCATACTTAATTCGATTATGATTGTATATGTATTTAACTAGCACGACTCAACCAGTAGGAGCAAATGGCTAGTCTTGTATTAACGGGATGTAGCTACGTATGCAAGCATATATGCACGCAATATCAGAGCCCGGTGATGTTCGCCCGTCAAATAAAAACCCTGCCGGGCAGCGGCTCGGCAATAGCTGGCTGGTCGTGTCGGCCAA
>WSTI01007698.1:0-37491 GCA_019616915.1 Ceratobasidium sp. 423
ATTGTAATGGCGCCGAAGGTAAGGGCGTACTTAATGAACTGGAGTACAAGCCAACGAACGGTGGAGGGATAATACTCCGTTGCATCCGTGATCCTTCTCGACGCCATTAAACTCGATTTAGGCGGTGATTGATGGTGGCACCGATCATACGAGTTGAGGTAGAGCTCTGTGCGTTGGTCGACTCGAAGGGCATTGGGCCGGATCCTCCAAGTAATCGTTCGCTATAAATGAATTCGTATATAAGGTTATGGACATAAGTTATGCGGATTAGGTGACAGCGCATACATGGTATAATTTGTCCACGATAATACGAAGGGAGCTGGAGGTGTCAGCGAATAAGTCCTAACATCAGGCCAAATGTCACAAAGGTCGAAATAGCCCCTGTTCTCCAAGTTGTTGCCCAATGAGCTCGCCGAACCAGCGGAGAATGGACAAGAGTCATGGGCCCATATAGTTTTCGTGCCCACGGCCAGTAAAGTCCAGGCCCTTGTTCAATTTCGGAAGATTTGCTTCCTCTTCGAGTTGTGATACCGATAGCCGGTGAATCGCCCTCACGACGTATGTTAGTGGCGATAGGCGCGAGGAGATCGGGTATTGTTCGTCGCCGCTGCGCGACATGCTCGGGAGGTTGTATGATGGGGGCTGGTACCCACGTCGAGCAAGAAGGCCGCTGCGTTACCGATCCTTCATAATTCAAGATAGATGCCGAGTTGGGCTGAGGTGTGTTTGAGAAATGATGCATTTCGGGGACCTCATCCTCTTCGAACGGCTCAGACAGAATAATCCCGAAGTCGTTTTCCTCAGAGAACGGACTGTCGGGCTGTCCCTCGGGCCCAAGCCTCATCATCGTCAACTCCATCGGTAGATCAACTACTGCATTTCTTCGTTGCGATAAATCAGAGGCCGAGCCTTTGGGTGAGGGCGTGAGGACCGGAGAGTGAGTCATTTGTCCCAGAGTATTTGCCCGTTCGGCATCCGTGACGAGCGAGTTGCGAGGTAAGTCCTTGGTCTTGCGTGCAGGAGGGAGCCGATCCAGGAGCCCCAATTCCGTTTGCCGATCGAGAGCCTGCAAGTCCGCCGATTTGTCGTCATCCTTGCACCGTCCAAGCATCTTCAATGCACCTTCACTCCATCTCTTTCCTTCGGTTACCCGAGACTGGTAGGTGTGTTGAGAGGTTGGCAAGGATGGGCGAGTGAGGAGTAGCGAGTAACATGCAGGCGAACGCGGAGATGTAGGTATGAGCTCGTCGGGAGCAGGAGCGGGCGCGAGTGAGTAAACAGGTGGGGGCACTACGTCGGGTGGCAGTGGCCTTTCAATCTCCCAAGGATAAAGCTGACGTGCATCTCCCGTCACGTATACGGTTAGACAATGCTAAGAACGCCAGACATTGTCAGTGTTCGGTTTCGTTTTGGGATGGAATGGCAGAACTCGCACAGGATGGGAGATGAGAGATCCACTTACACCGCTTAGCGTAACAAGCATGAACCATAGCCCAACCCAGATTATAGGTAAGCTCCCGGCCACATATCCCCTCCTATGCGAAGTCATTCCTATAGACCACATAGCGAGTCCCCCAGCAAAGATCATCGCTCCGCCGCATGCACCCGGTACACAGTGCCATAGTCCTGCGTTGCAGAACGCCAGCTTGATAAAACGAGCGAACGACGAATTAAGAGCATCATAGACCTGGCACATGATAGGGTCGAAAATACTGGGCTCGGGTTGGTTTGGGAATGAAGGCATCTTATTTGTGAGCTCTGAAAACGATTGGAGGAACCGAACCAAATGTCAACGGCGAGTCCTTCTCGAATCATCCAGACATACCTTGTTCGTTGTATGAAGGTGTAATATTGGGAGGGTCCAAGATGGGATTAAGATCTTCATCGGGAATGTTGAGTCGCATGGGAGCGCCGGGTCGAAAAAACGTCTCCTTAGCAAGGGTAAACTCATTTCTCAATCGAGAGTCTTGGCAATTTTTCAGACGCTCCCAGAGTTCGCGGGGCCTATAGCCACCCTTGGACGAGCCCGGAAGGTCGTCACCCGCGGCAGGAAGTACAGACTGGGCCCAGTGATCAAACAGCTGGCGGTAGTCGTGAACCCAGTCGTGAAAGTACCTAGGTTCGAACGTTGGTCGCCGAATGAGAGCCAATGTCAGGACCGAATGGCGTCAAAACGGTATGAGGATGTGTAGACGAAACTAATACGAACAAATTCTCCAAAGAGCCCTCCACGTAGTAAAGATACTCCTCAAAATCATGTCTTGAGATCTAAAAACGTTATTGGCGTAGCCTTTCGATTAGCATTCACATTTTTTCCAACATTTATTTGCGCACCGGAGGCAGATGTTTATCTGCGACAACATCTTCAAGTAATACTCTATACTTTGGTTTGACTGGTAGAAAAGAGGACTGGATAAATGGCTGATAGTCAGGTAGCTCAACGAGCAGCGCACCGAGCCAGATGTAACGTTCTTCTTTAGCGGGGGGTGGTGGATTCCACAAGCGCGTACCGAAAGATCTGAGAGATCCCAGTGTGAACCAGTGGGGTATTGGACGTTCTGCGAGTGGGCGCCGTCTTCGCGGTCGTTTATTGGAGCCCAGCATCGGCGCTTGCCCCAGAGGGGGCGGATGGGTATTGGGGAGAGGCAAACATGTACAAGATGGTGCATTGTGGACTTAAGAATGAACGCAGTGGAGCAACTCGATCACTCGCATGACGTCAATCGGGTTGATACATTACTTTTTACAGGACGTGCAGTCGCCGCCACGACCGAGACTGGGTTTATCATTGTTTCTCCAGGGGCAAGATGGGACGATAAACTTCTCTGATCGAACACCCGTCGATCACCTAGGGTACTCATTGCAGTTTAGTTTATCCGGAGACGTCGGTCTTTAAGTTAGTCACTCCCAGCAGACCGTATTCATCCTTATATATCACGTATCAACCCATTCTTGGCGGGCAACATTCACGGTGAACCCCAAAGGTACGGATTATCCGCACCTTATATCCGCACCTTAGGCGCGGATGCTTGGCAAAATCCGCATACAAGGTACGGATCTGAATCGGCAAGATTGCGGAAATCGCCTAACATCCGCACCTGAGGCGCGGATTTTGCCAAGCATTCGCACCTTGAGTGCGGATTGTCCGCATCTTTGGGGTCCACCGTGATTGCGGAATAACTTCGCACCGCTCGCCCCGTAACCTGAAGGCATACAGTCACCGTCCTGTCACTGTCAAAATCCTACCTCTTTTCCATTATAGGGCGTCCGAGGTGGTACGGGTACAACGTTCAACTATGACATTCAAGAATCACCCAACGCCAGAACTATCGCTTTCATTTATCCAAATATATTGTGTAACCGATCGCATCCACCCAAATTAATCAACGCGCGGCTTAGTATGTCCAGCTAGGAAGTCAGGCCGCATACATCATGCTCCTCGGTAAACCTGGAACAAGACACTGGGCGGTCGTTTCCCTGACCCACGCGCGTGGGTATTTGTGAGTGTCCGCTAGAACGGACCCTTTGCACCCCGAATAGGATTAGGAAATGCAAAGACCACTTGCGGTCGCACAAAACTGACATTTACGTAAGCGAGGTATATGCACCTTGCGCTCGCTTCCCAGTGCCCATTTGGTCATCACTGCTCAACCCACAGGTTACGAGTAGTTTGTTATATCTTTTATACACCTTGGACATACCTGTAGGCGCCGACTCGTGATGAACGTAGGGTGCGAGAGACTGGCGTTCGGCCACTGCGACCCAACGCCACCAAAATGATTGGTCGGAATACCTTATTTCTCAGAGGCTTGAGGCCACGATGACCAGCGTACGGTATCATTGGATCATGCCAACTTTTCGACGGACCTGGTGAGTGTCAAGGGGATTTTGTTCCATGACGTGTATCTTCTTTGGGCATCACTCTGTAAATGATCATGATGGTTTAGTAGCGCGCATCCTCCTGGTAAGGTCTTGGCTCTGATACGGCTTCATTTATAAGGTAAATTAGTGCCCCCGAGAGCAGTTGCTAAACCCAATGAGATACTCCAATGGGGATTAGTCTAGAGTCCTCACCAGGTGTCTCGGGTGTTCCTGGTTCGGCCCCCGAAAATCGCCACAATACTTGCCTATCTCGGGGATGACATTGTGCTAATTTACGTGTGCATCAAGTACTGCATACGGCAATTATATTTCCTCCGACCAACGACAACGTTCTATATATACAATTTGGGGCACATTATCGCTATCGCTCTATGCTGTAGTGGTGCGTTCGGTCATACATTTCCCTGTCTCATGACTAAATTAAGACATACCGACTACCACCCAATGTTACGACTCGAAGGCACGTTATATTTGTTTAAGCCCGAATATATCACTTGCAATGCAACGCGAGCATCTTGTTAGCCCCCAGGAAGCCCAGAGTATCTAATACGATGAGACCCAAGTGCTTGAGTTCTGGATATGAATATACTTTCTCCCTGGTTCGCTCGACTTGGTGAGCCTATCCAACTGGGATGCCTCGCCCGAGTCCAATGTTCCGGTTATTCTGGGACGTCTCAATGAAGGGCATATAGTAGAGTGCTTCCTAATATATGGTAATTGATTTGGCCACTAATTTATCAATAGTATTGTTGAATCACTACCATTGTGAACAACCTCCGTAGGCTAAGCCTCGGCAGCCGAGAGTGTATACCAACACTCTGGCTGCCCTTTCTTAGGTTTGTCAGCTTTGACATGATACATTAGTTTCAACATAACGTCGTTGGTCGTTTCCATCCGTGCCCACGCGACTGATTTACTACATTCAAGCCTTACAGGCAATTCTCACAACTTTTTGGTGACAGTAAGGGGGTGAAGCAGGACTTTTTGAAGGATTTCTCATGGACCCAAAAGTATGGTATGCTTTCTAATCCGGCTTGTCCAGCATAGAGAAGTATCCAGGGTGTTTAATGGAAAACTTTGTTAGTAGCGAACTCATCCCGGCGATCCATTGGCAGGAGCTTCAAGTTCATACCAAGCCGAAACTATTATATCTGATGTAGGAAAGGGAGGAGTGTTGGTTACATAGGAGGGAGTGCATAGCTTGGGTGATAATATCCATCTGCTTCCGTTAAGTGAATCTTATGTATGCGCTATAATATCGGTTTAAAGATGCGATGAAAGTACGCTATTATTCGGCATGCTGGATTATAGCCGGGCCTGGGAATATTCGTACGTTAAAATGAGTTATTTCCTGAGGAACGTAGATTTTATCTAAGTGAGTGTAATACCCATGAGAATACTCGAAAGTCTCGCTGGCTATCAACCATCGATGGTCTCAAATGAGAACCAATTTCCAGGGTGGTTTTTGAACGTCGATCCAAGGCGGTTTTCCGAAGGTAGTTTAGATCTGCAAGAGTACTCTTAGGGAAGCCTTTGTGGCCAGAAAATCGAACGAGCGGAATTAGTTTTGGCAGTTAGATTGAGGTACGCGATGCTCCTGTCTTATTCCATTCCGGCGAATGATTTTCTGTGTTGTGGGTCTAGCCACGCTGCGCCACGTGCACTCACGTGATCTCTTGGTGACGTAACTCAAAAAGCCCAGGAAGTGCATGCCCCCTCCACACCGAACGGCGCCTAATCCGGTTCTCTTGCTCTCTCTACCCGCCCTAGCCTTTGCGTCTTACGCATACCTTGTCAACAAACGTTCTCAAGAGACACCTGCGTCGCGTCAGCCAAGACAAGCCGCGAATCCATTGACACCTCCCATCTATCACGAGGACGCGTCCAAGCCAACGACGCGCTCAAAGCAGCCTTTTTCTACATAATCAACGTCTATCATGGATTTGATTGAGAAAGCAAAAGACGCATTGCACCTGGACAAGGACAAGCAAACGGGCGATGAGCCTACGCCTGCGTTTGATCCAGAGAAGGTAATGGTTATATATGTCCTCGGAGGACCAGGCGCGGGTATGTGTGCCACGACCCTGACGAGCTGATGCCATTCTAACTCTTTCTTCGTTTTTGTTAGGCAAGGGTACGCAATGCGCCTATATAGCTGAGGACTTTGGATTTGTCCATTTGTCGGGTGAGCCTATTCCATCATATTATAGTCTCGCGCGTTCAGTGACCGATTCACACTGTAAACAGCTGGCGATTTGTTGCGTAAGGAACAGAATCGTGAAGGATCAGAATTTGGGGAGCTCATCCGCGGACATATTCGCGGCGGAACCCTTGTCCCTATGGAGGTCACTATCAAGCTGCTTGAGAATGCCATGCGTGCTCAACTTGAGCCGCAATCGCAATCGCATCTCGGTGATGCCTGGAAAAATGGCCACGGTCGGTTCTTGATCGATGGATTCCCTCGCGAGATGGATCAAGCGATCAAGTTCGACGAAACCGTAAGTACACTTTATTATAAGCATGGCGTGCCGGGAGCCATCATGGTATGCTCATCTCAAGGGGGTCTAGGTGGTCATGCCTAGCTTCGTCTTGTTCTTTGATACAACGAAAGAAGTCATGTGTGAGCGTCTGCTCAATCGAGGGAAGACTGGCGAACGTGAAGATGACAACGAGGAGGTCATCAATAAACGTTTCCACACGTTCCTTGACACGAGCATGCCAGTAGTCGACAAGTACCGCGATGAAGGCAAAGTCATAGAGGTCAGTTCAACTCCAATCTCGTCAGATGCAAGAGACTAAGGCCGCATTTTGTTAGATTGATTCCACGCGTCCGATTAAAGTTGTCCACGCAGATGTGCGGAAAGTCCTTCTTAAGGAATTCGCAAAGCGCGGCCTCCCAGAGAAGTAAATTAGGGCACACTGGAACAGGGTTCGCACGCGATCGTGATAATGCTATGTCTAGTCACTGTGAATATAATGAATCTTACCCCTTATTCTGGTCAC
This sequence comes from Ceratobasidium sp. 423, assembly GCA_019616915.1. Classification (NCBI taxonomy): domain Eukaryota; kingdom Fungi; phylum Basidiomycota; class Agaricomycetes; order Cantharellales; family Ceratobasidiaceae; genus Ceratobasidium; species Ceratobasidium sp. 423. The sequence goes on from WSTI01007698.1 coordinate 6,886, forward strand.
GGCTAGGTTGGAAATCAGTCAGGCGATCGATTGGCGCGCGTGGTAGATAGTATTTATGGGTCTGCCAGATAACCTGGACCGGCGGGAAACGCATAATTGCCGCACTTATTGCCACAGGCCCTCACTATCCTTTTTGTGGAGAAGTGGACACAGATATCTTGTTAGGTCGACGACAGAAAACGAGGCTGTTAAGTAATTTCATTCGGCGGAATAGGCCAAAAAACGGGGATCGCTCGGAGAAGTTTCGTGAGCGTTTTGGACCGGTGGTGACCGGAGGGGTGTAGGGGCTCAAAAGAAATCGGGATGTCCGGGTGGATAGCGAATCTAAGCACGTCCACCAGGGGGCGTGTTCTGACGGAACCGAGCGAGATACATTACCCTCAGCTTGGTCGTTACTGACAGTAGGTGGAGGTTCGCTTGAGGCACCTGTCCGATGGAGGTCACACATGTACAGCCTTGAGGAACTAGCTTTTCGGACGGATTTAAACGCAGATATTTTCCGCCCTATCAATGGCTAGTCCATTAAAAAGCTCACTATCACTGAGAGCCGCCCATGAGATGAGTGGTATTTGAGGTAAGCATGGTCGATAATTACAGAATGGATTGAGAGTAATATTGGAACTAATGTCCAAATAATACAAACAGCCAAGGTTGAGTCAAGTTAGTGTAGTCGAATCGAACCATAAGAATATAGGAACGTACCGAGTCATACAGCCGTGTCCACGCAGACCCAAGGGAAGTGACAATCAGGTTATCTATGTATTCCGTGATCGCAGACGTTGTTAATGAGGGTTGGAATCGTTCTTTCAGCAATTGTGAAGTTTGTTCTCCAAAGGTGGCAAAGCAAGGGAATGCAGAATCTACATGGAAGAGATCAGGCTAGACCGGTGGTGGGTCGATTCCACGCTTACCCTTCTGCATGAGGTCGACAAGTGCTATCCAAGACGGCCGCTCAATTAAATATATGCAGCACGAATAGTTTAGTACTCACTGATAATCCGATCACTGTGTTTTCGAGCGGCCAAAAAACCTTCATGAAATAGCCGCTTGAACTCCAAAAATGGCTCTGCGTCAATTCCACCCAGCACGTCTACATATTCAAGAGGTAGTTTGAACGGGGCTGACTCGAATCCAACACCCCCGGGAGAATTTCCTAGCATAAAGCCGAAGTCTGCACGAACGCTTAACTTCAAGTCTACAAGGATCCACTAAATTGCTTACCAATATGTACGAGATGGCCGTCTCGATCCAACAAAATATTGCCATTGTGTCGGTCTTTAATTTGAAGCAAGAACGTTATAATGGAGCAACCTTTTGCCATCTGAATAAAACGTGGTGCGCGTAGTCCTCAGGGCCTCTCACCTGCTAGCGATTTAGCAAAGTTTTTTTGTGCCCTTGCGAACTTGACAGACGAAGGGTCCCCATACGTCTGTTGAGGTGGCTCAATTAGACTCCATGGCAATGCATTAAAGACACACACATTAATGAAATGATCCAGGAGCGTAACATGGCCAAAATTGCCTTCTGCAATGCGGCGAGCGTATTCTGCCTTCTTTATTGAATGAATGGAGACAGCATCCTTGACTCGACGTAAGGAAGGGGTGGTATGAAAACAGCTAGATGAACACATACCGTGATTGTCTCCACCAGACCTGAATTGGATCCTGTGATGAGTATTCTAAAGCTTTTGCCGCATCCGTTAAGTTCCTTGTGCGATCGAAGGCGATTTGGCACTTACTAACGGACCCAAGCCTGACAATTTTCCTCTCTCCAAATGTTTTCAAACTCTTTGATCAGTAGAGTCGCGAGTTGCTCTTGTCTGAGATCACCACCCGTCTTGACAATGACCGATATACACTAGGGTTTTGTTGACGAATGGGCCGATCTGTGGAATAAAGATACTCACATCCCAACTAACCAAATGTCCATACGGACTACCTGTCCGGATTCTGGCCTTCTTACCCGCCCATGATTCTCTAAACACGGCGGCTAATCCAATGGGCCCAGAATTAAACGTGCAAAATGAAATGAAAAAGGGGTATTACTAACCTGAGGGATCTGCACGGTTTAATTCGCGGCGTACAATAGCCTCATCCTCCTTCGTGTTTGACGCACGACCTGGATCTGAGATCCCCTTAATTCCCTCCCCTTCTCCGTGTTCCATCATACGTGCCATGCGCTGCTCCTCGAGTGCAATCATTTCCGCCATTATGCGCTCCCGAATCGCCGCCGCTTCCGTGGGCTGTAAGCGCATCCTCATGGTCGGGACTGCATCATTCACACCGGTGCTTGGTCCCAGGGGAGCTGTAGCGGACGCTGAACCCGAGGCTACCGGTGTCACAGGTTCGCGTACAAGATTGGCATTTAATTGGGCAAGCATTACTGCAGCAGTCCGCATACGCTCAGAATAATCCTCCATCGACAAGGTATCTTGTGCCGCAGATTGACTGTTCGTAGGAGACTCAGCTTGGGAAGAGAAGCCAGACGCAGTCATGTTTGGTGTTCGAGGGAGCGAGCCTGAGGGTCCACCAATTCCAGGGGTTGAGGGCGTGGATCCCATTTGCCACCGATTCATATCTAGCACTTTGTTTTTTGGAGGCGCCGGTAGCACGATGGTGTCAGTGAGGTCAACAGGTTCGTCACGGAGCTTAGCCCCGTAAAGTTGCTCGACGAGATCAACTTCCTCGTCTTCGTCTTCCGGGGGATCGAGTGGTGTGGATGGGGTAACTTGAATTGCGCTCGGGGGCTCCGCGATCGGTTCGGGTTCGTCTTGTACATTTCCTATGGATGATTCAGTCCAGGATCTTGGTCGTTCGAGACTAAAAGTGTTTTGGGAGGGGTTCGAAGTTGCAGGTGTTGGAGGGAGTGATCCGCGAGAATTAGGCTTTTGAGTAACGAGCTTTTTGAGAATCTCCTTGTTCATCCTTTTGGATGGATCAAAATCCAAGTCGCCATTGAGGAACTCCATAATAAGCACATATGGTGCCCGTTCAGCGGAGTTTAAAACAACACTCTCTCCAGGCGGAATTCGAACAATTCGATGGTGGGGCTGGGTAACAACCGAATTTGCAGAGCATTTATCCGACGAAGGGCACCACATAGGCACGCATATCTAATTAGTCTCTTGTAGGTGAATAACTCAGTGGCTGAACCAAAGTAAACGCACCTCTGCTGGTAGTTTATTGTTGAGATTCGTTAACTCGGCCCTGAGGGCACTAACCCGAGCCAACTTGGGAACCACGAGTAATCGATTGGATATGGCCTCTAGTGTCAATAGAAATTGTACTTCGCCTCGGCAATAGTGTCCTCTTAAGAGCTGGCTCTGGGTAAAGGGGTCATAGTGCTTTAGAAGTGCTTCTTGATGAACATAATGATGGAGGGAACTAGCACGATTGAGTCCAGGGCGCAACCCGATTGAAGGCGTGGAATGGACAGGGGGCAGAGTTGATTGTTTAGAAGGCGGGGTGGGCGGGTCAAGTTGACCAAAGGGATCGTCAGACATCCGAGGAGGTCGAGTTGAAAGCGACGGGCTTGTTCGAGCAGCCTGAGCGGTAACAGTTTGTACAGAAGTCGTGCTCTGCGTGAAAATCGAAAGCTTCGAGGGCTTGGGTGTAGTAACTGACGGTCCCGGAGCAAGAGAGTCGTAGCCTGCGTCGTCATCATCTTCAACCACAGAACCAGTATGTGAAGATGTGGATACCCGTGCTTCCCCTTCTTGCAGGTCGCGCACCACTCCACTGAGTTGATGTGATTCTTCCCTCCGACCTTGTTCGATAGCAACCTGCCCGGATACTGACGTTAGGGCTGGCATTCCCGGAGCACCCGCTAATATCGTCCCCATCCCCACTAAGGCCGGTATTGCGTGGGGTTTTACACGCTTGTGCCCAAACCGTGACCTAGGCTGTACCGGGAGTCCACCATACGGCCCACCAGCTGGCTCAGGTGGGTCTCCGTAGATGATATCGTGGCATTTATGGATAACCCGCTGGCATATAGCAAACGACTCGGACTTGGTTGTCCCGCGGCGATGTTGAGTTTGGGACAAGTCGTTTAGGGTTGCTTGCATGAACCATAAGGTCTGTAGGCATGTGAATAGGCGCATTAAGGTGTGAAAATATTACTTACAAGGATCGCGATATGTGTAGATTGCTCCGCCTTCTCTACAACAAACACTTCTAAGGCAGTGGATTTCGATGGTCGTGTAACGAGCAAATGGCTAGGCAGATCTTGTTACAATATGATATACATGGATGATCGCGAACAACAGACCAGATAAATCCCCATACATCCTCCAATTCCTTAAGGTCAAACTCTCTAAGCCGACCAGTCAAATAGTGCGTTATTCCAATATTATCGGGATAGGTCTTGAGATACTGCAGCGCAACGTGTACCGAAAAGAAAGAAGGTGCGAGGAATAGACGTAGCAATAGAGCATGGGACATGTTTGATATGTTCAATTATACTCGTACTGAAGTCACAGAAAGTATTCCAAGTGTTGGAGAACCGGAGATGGTAGTCGTAGATGCTGAAGACTTGACGTTAGGAACAGGTTTCGAGCGCTCCACGTAGCTCGGTTATTTCGATATCCTCCACGCAGTGTTTGTCGCTTTCAAATATGTTGTGAAGCCTTTTGTTTCATTGAGTATAAGCAAAAGCAAAAGAGCAGGAACCCCAAGTCCAAGATGAACTGACTCGTAGCAATAGCAAGTTAATGGTGGTGGTAGACAAACATAGTAAATTGAACTATTTCAGTATTGTGTGTGATCGCTGATTAGTCAGACATTAAACTTGTAACGCGCGCATGGTATCAACACTATTTGATTGCGTAGACGATGAGTGTGCGATGTATGAGGCGGGAGCTAGTAGAGAACATGTTGTAACAAGCATCGAAACGAAAGCGAGTCGAAAACAATCAAGACAAGGAAATTATGTACGACAAGTTTCTGTGGTGCTTGCATGAACGAATCCAGACAAAATGAAGAGTGACAGTCTTTCGAACAGGGTGAACTCAGAAACAAATTATCTGCTGTGAAAAGATAAGTCCGCAGATGCGATTGAAAATGAACGAGCGAAGAAATTTGGACAGGAAAGGAATGGTTGTGAACAAGAAACAAATATCAAACACAGGTATTGGGGGTTTATGCAAGAGTGAAGTACGTAGTACGAGATAGTGGAATTAAGAACCACGCACGCGACCAGCAAGCGGGGCACGACCGAGGTCTGGTAAGAATTAGTTAAGCGTTGATGGTGTGGTCGCCAGCACTGGTGCATCTGAAGAAGGCAACCCTCTGAGGATGTGAGACTCCTCATTCGGTTTCTCATTCAGTAATCTTTCGACTAATTTAGAGAATTGTCAGCGGGCATCACGCGTCGTTCACAAGGACACATACTTGAGGCTAGGTGCTTGCTATATGCGCTCGAGTACCGGCGCATGCTGGCGAGTTGCGGTTTAACCTTGGCGACAAGTACATGCCGCTGGTCTCCTTCGACGACTTGAAGCGCACGTTGCAGTACGTAATCTGAGGTAATTCCAGTCAAAATGAAACAACGGGATAAGCTGGAAACGGCTTACTAGCAAATGAATCCTTCATCATCAGGACGATCGGGTTGACCGTATCCATACGCGGGGTCATGATTTCCTCAATCAACAATCGGCGTGATTCGGAATCGGCCGTGACGAGCGCTTTCTCGCATACATTCGATGCGAACTTGTGTCGTGCCATTTGCACCATCTGTCCCCGGAGCTTGTGAAGTATCCACTCCCGATCAGCCACAGCTCCATGCTCGAGGACGAATTGAATGACATAATTCTAACATAAAGTAAGATATAGACCACCCCGATCGTCAAGCTAAACTTACCCCAAACTGATCCTGCATCAATTGAGTCGTATACTTGTGTAGTTCGTCGATGAGCGGACGCGTTTGCGAATCATGCAGGTACTCGAAGCATCTTTGGAGGACCCGACATCCATATGGGTGGGTAGCGAGGTCGTAGACGTTGCCTTGGAACACGGACACGAAACCCAGAAGATCAGGTGATACCCGTTCGATAAGCTTTTGTATAACCTGGAACGCATGCGCGTCAGATAATATATATATAGGCAACGCGGCAAGGCTTACATGGTTGCCATTTGCATCTTTGACGCAGCGCATAACATCCACCTCGATCTCACGTACGAACATCGCTTGTTGCTCAACCGTTACGCATTCAATGGCCTTTTAAGGCGCATATAACCAGGTCAGTGACACGTAACAAAAGGCTCGAGAAGGCATACCTTTTGAACTACACGGCAGCCATACATTTGAAGCGAAAGCGAGAGAATATGCCCTTCCATCACGTTGACGAGAAGGTCACGCTGTTCGACCGAACCAAACTCAATAAGTTTTTGTACAACCTATGGTGGGGTCAGACGCGAATTTTGACAGTGAACGAGTACTCACATAGTTTCCAAACACATCAGTCATCAGAGACAAGAAGTTCCCCGGCGCTAGCTCCGAGAAAATGGCCTCTTTCTCTTCCTCGGTGGCCGTCTCTAGTTTTTGTTGAATGAACCGAGAGCCGTGTTGATCCCCGCAAAACTCGGCAACATGGCCTCTGATGTCCTGTGAATTATCAAGAGTTAGCATTCTGTTGTGTACAAGTATGGATACTATTATATATGCTTACCCTGAGCTGCCATGTCTTCGATTTATCGGCCCTAAACTGTTCTAGGAGTGGGCTGCGACCTGTTGCAGAAGGGTCGATCGTAAGATCAGGACGAAGTGGCGCAAATCCTAGAACCGGCCGTGCTGACGCAGAAGGAAAGGCATATGTGGGCTGGGAATGGAGCATCGCACTTAGTCCCTGACCCAAGCCGAATAGCTGGTTAGACACAGGATATTGAGAGAAGGGCTCCGAAGGGATGCTAATCGGTGCGGTTCCTGGTGGCATCGCTGAAATTAACATGCGCTGTTGATGCGTAAGCTGAGGGGACGGGTGATGAGGCCCAAAGTGCGCGCCCTGTGCAGAATTATCATAAACCTACAGTCCATCCCGATACTGTAGGCTATCACTTACCCGCATGTCTTGTTTCGAGCGAGAGACCCCCGGCACCGGAGAGTGCATGGCACCAGGCATGGGCGCATGGCCCATCTGGGGGGAGTAAACAATCCCTTGATTGTAGTAATATGGTGAAGCTGCTTGAGCAGTGTCTGGATAATAAGAAGGCGTCGAGTAGCTTGGTATGCTATATGAGGCCCGATGAGCGGCGTTGGAAGGAACCGGCGAACCGAATGCCGCCGGATCAGCTGAATGTGCTCCATACGAGTATTGGTTGAAGCCGGTGTTTGGATAGTACGGGTTGTAGTCGGGGTTGGCCAGCTGGTTGTAAGAGAACGACCGAGCGACGGACGGGTCGGAGTTCTGGTGGTGAAGGCTCGTGGAGCGCCCAGCTGGGCCGGAATGAGGAACAGGCGCCGGCATCGGCATACCGGACGGTTGGACATCAGAGACACCAAGACCCGCGTAAGAAACAGCCCGGTCGTGAAGTGGTGCATTGGCCTTGTGCACGAGCTTCGAGGCGTGGTCGTCGACGCCAAGAGATCTCATTCTGCTCGTCAAATCGGCATCTGGATCCCCGGCGTGGATGATGTCGAGCTCCCATTCCGCACCGGATTTCGGCGAATAGCCGTGTTGGCTAAGGACTTGAGCTTTACGTGTCGGATCCCATGCGGCGTTCAACGGCGAGCATTGGGGAAAATCAGTCAGCGACGCAAAGTCGACAGGGCTCGATGACGAGGAAATGGACGCAGTACGATTTGTTAAGTTGTCCGAGCTTCCAGCTGGACTATTCCACCCCTTCGCTGAGTGTAAGCACGCAAGTTAGATCTAAAATAACCTGAAAGAACCTACTGGCCAACCCCCATATTTACCAGCTCCCAACATTGCGGCCGAATTAGGACTGAGGTTGCGATGACCCTGGGCATTCGCCTACGCGTTCGGTTGTTAGCACTTCGATCTGCGAACCAACCCTCAACTCACCAAAGGATCTGGGGATTCTCTGGCGGGGGAGCGAACACCCGAATGAGCAGACGACCCAGATGGCTTGCGTGAATTAGTGCCGCTGTTTACCATCCTGTACGAAGGAATGGCGACGGGCATGGGATAAGGCGAGGAAGAGACAAGGACAGTCGGAGATGAAATAGACGGTGGGTTAAAAGAGAGCGAGCTGAACAGTCAGGGCGTGACGGCTTTTAGACCGCCCGACAGAGAGAACTCCAATCTAGGAGTGTTTGTCAAAAGGCAGACAGGCTTGCAAACATCACCACTCCCGCTATGCGGCACCTGAAACAACAAAAAGCCGAAAGATGTAAAAAGCGGGTCAGTATAATTACTTCCCAACACAACCTACCGTTGACGGCTTCCGATCTTAGTCGATCGGAAAAAGAGGCTGCTTCTTAGCACCTGAAACACAAAACCGGTAGACAGGGACGCGTACTCACAACAGTATACCCAGCAGCCTGGTAACTCTCATTAACAAGCATTGGCTGGTGATAGTGGCCCAAGCTAGGCGCCTAAGCTTGCCAGTTGCAGGTTTATCACTGAATCCGCCTCCGCCCATAAATCTCATCCCTTCCATGTATGGGCCGATCAAGATCCAGTCAACGATGCTGTAGGCATGACCCTGAAACCTTATGTAAGGGTTGAGAAAAAGGCTATCGTACAAATAGTGTGCGCCGCGTGCAACGTACATACTCAAACGCTTAAACGATACGGAGCAACGATTGGATATGAAAGCCGAATAGGTTCGTAGCTCGGGCTCGTTCGCGTGTCTACTTATTTCTACATACGTCTACATGTATCTACGTAGCGGTGGACCTATTATCCGCCTGATGCACCAGGTACTGAATGTTCGAGGTACGTGGTGGCATCAGAAAGTCGGTCGGCCGTTCTGCAGCGCAATTTCCGCAATTCCAGCCCGGGAGCAATCCGATGCAAAGTTAAGCTGGATCACGAGTCATCGCACCTGATGCCCCATATGTGACTGAATTAACTCGTGAGACCTATCACATCACCTGGTTCCCAATTACAACTTCTGAGATTGATTGATCCGTGAACGGTAGTGCCCCCCAACCTTGCCCTGCAGTCACAAAATATTGAAGCGGTACCAGATAATGTATGAACTACGGTATTAAACCCTCCCCGAACTACGCGAGACTGCGCAGTACCGGGATGGGCCTCGCTTCGTTTGCGGTGCGCCACACCCCGGGTCGATGCACCACCTGGTTGTCATCCTCCACCCTCGCATAATTAAAATGATTGAAAGACGGGTCCTGGTAATGTTTTCACCTCAGTTGTACCCCTATTCACCTCCGGGGATGTCCGGAACTTGCGTCTTTTACGATGCCCCTAAACCCGGGACGCCATGACCGTTAATTTCAGACGTTTTTGTTCCAAGCACAGCACTCGAGTCAAGTAGAATAGAATATAAATCATGTATTCTCCGGGGTAGTGGTCTGGTGCATTCCGGAGTTAGGTTAGCCGTAGTGTGACATCCGGCACCGTGCCGCGGATAATAGCGAAGTAGAATCATTCAAGAAACGCGGGGCGCACCCAATTGCCTGTGGGATTATCACAGAAGCTACGGTACAAATATGTATAACTAATACATGTATTGTGGAGAGAGGTGTTTGCGTGTGTGATCGCATGGTGGCTAAAGTTCCTTCTGCATCACTAGCTCATTGAGGCGCATACACACGAAGTACCGAGTCTTTTCAGCCTGCGAACAAATGAGACAACATCACTGAGATTAATTATTTATACATAGTTCGCACCATTAAGTCCGTTTTGTCGCCTAAATAAGTTAGTTTTATTTCATCATAAATTCAGGGCAGTGGCGAGGGGTAACCAAGCTGTGCCTCCTTCGACTCGGTATCGCGTGCTCTCGAAGTAAGTCCCACGCGGGACATATGCATAATGTTGTTGCGTTGACTGGTTCAATGGCATTACAACGACCACGCGCGTAATGAGGGGCGTATGCGCGAATCTTGCCAAATGTTCATGAAGAAGATGTTCAACCACGCGCACTCAATAGCATGGCAATTGAACTCGACTGTCGATCAGCCTAAGCTGCAACTGGTTGAGACTTCCGTAATACAATTGAGTCCCCGTGGTAGGAAAAGGCACAGAATGGGACTAGTTTTCAGGTTAACAGACCGAATGGTATAGTTTGATTGTGCTAGATAAGACCTACCTGACGGCATTGGTCGCCGGCCCACGTTCCCCGATGATGAGGGCTCAGGAGTTGTCGACGAAGGTATCGCCAAGCAATTGGATTTTGAACGCAACGGACCGAGTTATCATTCGTGGGCAGATCAAGACATCCACTGCGTGTTGTCCATCTGATGGAAAGCTTATGCGTGGCACAATCCATGAAACCGGTCAGTGGACGAAGGGGCAATACTTTCTCCGTCGACATACTGTGGGTGTCAATACACTCATCCGATAATATAATACTTATACGTGTCGCGACTAAATATGGTTGGGTGTGGTAAAATAAAGCATTATATCTACTTTCAAGAAAATAACGCAGCTGAGTACAGGTATATGGCTATTGTCAAATCCAAAATGGGCAAGCGGCGAGAATACAAAGTAAATCGGAGTATAGTCAACAAACAATCTAGTAATCAGCCTTTGAAGAACCAGCTTGCTCGCTTGGCTGTGGTAATAAAGTAAGCACTCGGAGGTCAAAGTAAGTGGTCTGCAAGAATTTGACTTACATGATGAACTGCTTGCCAGGACGTGCACAAGTTCCAGATCCGGCAATCAGCGACATACCATTTGTGATGTGTTTGGGAATGCAAACGTACCTGCTCTCCTCGGCTTGGACGCGGCCCAATGGGCTGGCGCTGAGCGAACCTGACGCGGGAGTCGAGGCAGGTTGAGTGCTTCCACCGCCTCCGCGCAAGGGCTTGGCGATTCTGCCAAAGTTCGAAATACTGGTCGTAGTCTTGGTCGCTGAGAAGCGGAGATCAGTTTAATGATAACGGAGTGCTCAAAGGAGCACATACTTCGAGCCTGTTCTAGCCTGTCCTTGACCGCCGCAAGTTGCTCTTCGAACTTCTGGTTCTGAACAGCCAACCGCCTATCTGCGTCTTGGAGCAAGGCCTCCAAATTCTGTATGCGCTCGGTACGCGCCAAAAGCTTCCTTTCAGCAATCCCGACTTCCTTCTTGAGGTGCGAATTCTGGTCCACCAACTATAACCCAAATAAAGAAGGTTGATTAGCAAATGACATCTCTAATAATAATTGAATGACAGGAACGGACCTGTTTCTGGACAACTGACAGTTGTTCCAGATTGCGCTCCAAAAACGCCATCTTCTTCTGTTGGGTCTTGCTATTGCTGTTACGAATCACATTGTTGTACTGTTCCTTCAACTCATCGAGCTGGATCTCAAGTTCAACAACCTGGGTTGGAAATTAATAAAGCTGCAGATGCCAATCGCAATCATGATAATCACCTTCTCGCAGCGGTTTTGAAGATCCCGGACGAGTCCTTTCTTCAGACCCTCAAATTCGGTGATTTGCAGGGTCAGGCCCTTGCGTGTTCGCTCAAGGTCCTTCGCGCTCTCGGCCAAATCCTTGCCGCCTTCAATACCGGCAGATGTGGCGGCGAAGGCACGCTATCATCACAATTCATAGGTCGAATGAATAGCAATGTCAAGGAGCAGAGTCAATCTTCGATCTGGTAAGAATTGGTAGGTGATTATTTGGTAGCGCACCTTGAGTTCGTCGTTGACGCCCTTAAGTGTCTCGACAGTATTATTCATCAAGCGGATGTCATTGGTCTTCTGTTCGAGCTGTTGTTTCAGCTCGTTAAGCTCGGCGGCATGTGCCTCCCGCTTCGCGATATATTGAGCCTCCAATTTGGTCTGTTGTCCCCAAAATAAGTAGGCGTGGGTAGGGCGGGTATACAGATTCAAAACCAACCTTAAGCTCAGCCATGGACTCTCCGGCGCCAATATCCCTGTTTCCTTCGTCACGAATAGTCTTCTCTAAAGTCGGGATGCATCAGCACCACCATCTGAAACGGTAGGGAGCAAAAACTTACCGAACAAGTCCTCATAATCGGCTTCAACCGTGACGAGCTTCTGTTCGACCTCATCCCGCCGGCGAGCTATCATCTCGTTCTCGTGTTGCACTTGATGGAGACGCTCGATAGCGTCGTGTGCTGCATTCTGGGCATCAACCAGCTGTCGCCGAACGGATTGGATATCTTCATAGCTCAGAGAGGAGATTGCTTCTGCCGAATCGATAGCATCCAGCTTGGTTACCATCGCGCGAAGTTGCTCATCTCGCTCTGAAATTGCACCCTGCAGAGGCAAACGCATATAGCCGGGATCTCAAAGGGACATATCTTACGACATACCGTATCATACTGAGCCATCATCAGAGCCATCTTCTCGGCCTTCTTCTTCTCTTTATCTTCGGCTGACTGGTCACGGCCCGCAAAGTTTCGTGCGTCGACATTCAGACGCAACTCGTCGTTCTCCTTCATGAGTTCCTTATTCTTCTCGGTAACCTGCTCATGGTTTATTTCTAGCTCCTTGTGATCAAACGCAAGCCGCTCATTATCCAATCGGAGGTTGCTGAGCTCGGTGGACAGGCTACGGTTTTCCTGGATTCATGGTTAGTTGGCTGTGGGTTGCAAGGGACGCGCACTCGTACCTTGGAGATAGTAGCTTCCTGTTCGCGAAGGAACACGAGTTCCTCCCGAATATCCTTGACGAGTTTTTCTTGTGCTACCAATACGGATTCCTGAAGAGGAAGAAGTGCTTATACTCAGACACGGATACTACGAGGCATTATTGTGGTACGTGCGTACCTTTTCGGCTAGCTGGTCGGTAAGCTCATTCTCACGCTTCAGGAATTCCTCCCTCTCATCTTTTTCCAAACCTAGCACTGTCGGCGTTTGCGGGCGGGAATCAATTACACCACGCAAGCTTTCGATAGTGGGGTTGATAGGAGTCATGCTACGGGAAGTCCCGGTTGGTGGAGGGGACACTGGGGTGCGCTTGCCGGCGCCTGGGGCTGGAGGGCCAGCACCGGGCAAATTGGACGCCCCCGACTTCTCGGGGAGTGCCCAGTCCGATTGGTCGACGACCGCACCAGCTCGCCATTGTGCCAACTCGGCTTCTAGGGCTCCAAGGTACGTCGCGTACGTGGAATTTGTTGATTGCGCCTTTTTCAGCAGCCCTTTCAGCTCCGCCGGGGATAACTCTGCGTTTACGCGCGCAGTGTTCTTGATACTCTTAGCGCGCATTCCGAATCGGAGGGTAGACAAAGTCTCGGCTTCATTGTAAGACGAAGGGGAGCAGTTGATGATCAAGGTAGTCCTGGAGTTACCTCCCAATGACTCTTGAAGAATACGCGTCAATTTCGAATCGCGGTAAGGGATATGACTCGACTATCGGTGGGGTCAGAAGCTGCGAGTAAGACTATAGAGAAAGAACGGACTTTTCCATCTGTTAACGCATTGATAACCATTCCCAAGGCGGAGAGCGACTTGTTGATCTTCTTGGCTTCTTCTAGTGTCTGACCACTCGCGCCAGTCTTTCCGACTTTCTCAGAACCAGCCAAATCAACCAAGTATAGATTACCAGTCTTCATGGCGCCACTTTCGATATTCTTTTGCTGGATCGTAATCAAGAAAATCGAATGGGACCGTGAACTTTCCGCGTTCATGTCTGGAATAAGGTCAGACTAAGCGCGCGATGAAGGTTACCATAAACCCACTCGTTGCAGTTACAGCTCGCGCCTGGCCACCTTGTCGCATGATTTCGTACACTTCCTTCGCATTGCTGACATAGTAGTCCGAAAGATTCTTGACATAAACGCCCTTGTTCTTTTCTTCATGAACTTGTAGGTTGTCGTTATGTGCTGAAACAGAGGCATTGGTAGGTGTTCGCGGAACGAATGTGCCAGAACTTACGCGCCAAGAGGTCGCGAATACGTTCGAGATAAATTTCCATGTATGAAACCTTGACGAGGTATTCGAGGTGTGCATCGGACTCGACAATTGACGTAAAAATCTGCTCGGTGATTCGCGGAATGATACCCTTCAGTTCTTCCGAATCAATGTCGGCGCCCATCATCGTAAAGGTCTTTCCAGATCCAGTTTGTCCGTACGCGAACACAGTGCCATTATACCCATTAATAACATCTGAAGAGAGTCAGACGACTAACTTTTTTTGTACGAGCCAATCACCTACCCTTAACGATACTATATTGCTCCCATATGAGAAATGATTTGCAATGATGCTGGAATAGGAGACTCACCCGCGTACGCCATAGTCAAACACCTCTTGCTGCATCGTCCCCATGGGAAATACACGGTCGAAAGTGAAGCCATCTTTCTCGGGGCCTTGGCCTTGGGACGCCGACCGTACTTTTACCGTTTGAAGGTTCTCATCGAACGATACCACGATTTCTCCATTTTCGCGTATTTCAATGGCGTTTGGTGGCCGAAACCTGAAAAAACTGTGAGCTAAAAAGAGTGGAAAACAGACGCAAGTGCGTACCGACAGATGACCTTGATATTATTAGTGGAAGCGGCCGATGACATGGCAGCAACCAGCTCTTCAACGCTCTATCTCTAATTAGGGTTTGGGGCGGCTAATAAAATAAAGAATGCAATATGCCCGTCGTGATCGTATATGTTGGCGTCAGTTATGTGTGTATGATCGTGTATCTCCGACACTGTGGGTGAACGATGGACGAATCGGGAGCGAGGGTGGTGGAAACGCGTTGTCTCCAGCCGCGGGTCCAAACAAGGACCCACATGACCTCCACCGTGATTACCAATTCTCAAAAGGGCCAGCACCGGACGTGTACATAGCATATATATCGACACTCAAGAAAAAATCGATAATATACAAAGTGTAGTCTAGCAGGAAAGCAGTAAACAATCACTGTAAGATCATCTGTACGCCCGTGTCCTCCACGAGTTTTCCGTCCTCGAGCACGGCATTTGGCATAAGGATGCTATCCTCGGCCACTGATGTTCCAAAGGCCTGTGCATCGTCGATTATGTGCTGCTGAGCTATCTCGGCCATATCTGGGTTCTCCATCCCCATCAGCACGTCGGTGCCCTGGTCCATTAATCCGAGCCCAAGATTCACCTCGTCCTGCTCGGGGAAGCCATCTCCCAACGGAGGCATTGGGGGCTCATCCGGTGTATTGTCGACCGCCGACGGCATCGCAGAGTCAAGATCAGTAGAAGGCTGTGGATTGGTTGCATCGTCTTCTGGGAGCTGCGACATGGACAACGGGTGGGGTTTGCGAGGTCCACGAGTCGGCAGTGCCAAGGGAACTGGCGACTGGGGATCTGATTCAGTCTCGGTGGGGTCCGCAGGCTGCTCGGAAGATATTCTGGAGTCCCCCAGGCCACGAGTGGGTGTGCCTGTGTCATCATCATCATCATCGGCCGCCTCAGGTATGTCTAGAATAGGAACCAAAGGCGCGTCTTCTTCAAGTTCATCATCACTAAACTCCTAAAATAAATATTCAGTTTATGACACGGTGACATAAATGACTTTTTCATACCTGCGCTTTTTCGACCTTCACCCATCTAAGTACTTTAAACTCGGAGCCGGGGAGTGATCCAGTAGGCAGAACCCATTGTTTTTCCCAACAAGAGACTGGCTTCATCTGCTCCCGTCGTGCTGCTTCAGAGCCATGAGGACCCCCAAGCCGACCAAACGTCGCTCTTCGCATGCCCATATTGATCTAGTTCTCAAATAAAATTTCCCAGTGCAGAAGCAGTACAAAAGGCGTGATCAGAGCTCAAGCGCGCCAAAAGTCAAGTGTTGTTTAGAGCCAAGTTGAAACTCGATTCAGTAGGCGCCTAGAGTCACGTGATAATTCTGTTGCGCTATTGACGTTTCCTGTGACGATCGCCTCATAGGACCTGAGTGTTAGCTATACAGTCGCTAGGAACTACATCATCATGAGCTCTAGCTACGGTACTTCACTCTTGTATTTTCATTTCGATGAATCATCTTCGGTTCAGCTGGCAGAAACGATTAGACAGACTGTTAATCAAACAATTCGGAGGTTGATTGTCGTGCTAGTTTCCCCCGAATTTGATTACAACCAACACGAATACCTAGCGTCTAAATGGGACTGGATTCAAAAGACACTTGTGCTTGCTTATGTTCCTGCTGCTCACGCTGCTGAAATCCGAGATGATCTGCTCTTCAACACCGATGTCATTCTGGTACCTGGTGCCGATCAAGCGACCCGACATCTTTCCCAGGAAAAATGGGATGCGGTATTTACACTGGAAGGAGGTATGATGCTATTCCTACATTCTACCCGGTAAGTGGATTGACGGCTCGATCAGCACCTGCTCCAAAGGCGTTGGTAAGCGCCTCTCACCAAATAGTATCATTGTCAGTCGCACCCGATGCTCAGGACTCGACCATTGAACCCTTGAAACTGGTAATGAAGGAGGGCGAACCAAAGATATACCCAGTATCCATCCTTGGGGGAACATTTGATTACTTGCATCCAGGGCACAAGATCCTTCTAAGCATGGCGGCCTGGATCACTACCTCCAAGCTCATTGTGGGCGTAACTGGTTAGCTCGCCTACCTGGTGCCACTATCCGGATGGCCCGCTAATAATACTGGTATCCAGACGACACGCTCCTCACCAAAAAGGCCAACAAACAATACATCCAGTCGATAACCGAACGAACGGCCAGTGTCACCTCGTTTGTCAGGATGTTTAAACCCTCGATAGAGTGCGACGCCGTTCCCATACAAGACGTATACGGCCCAACTGGATGGGAGCCCGACATCCAGGCCCTAGTCGTCAGTCGCGAAACTCTCGGTGGTGCTTCATCAGGTTTGGTCGCAGACTTTCCATCGGGCGAACAAAGGCTCTAACCAAAAATTGACCACAGTGGCTCAACTACGCTCCGAGAAATCGCTGCCCCCTCTGGATCTATTTGTCATCGATGTCATATCCTCGAGTTCCGTCGTACTCCCGGAGCGGGATACCGCCGTCCTTCGAGATTCCAAACTGAGCAGCACGCATATTCGTGAATGGCTAGCTCGTAAGGAAGGATCCCAAGAGAAATGAACTATGCCATGGTTCGTAGAAGGTAGCGGTCATCCATCGCCAGCTGGCTTTGATTCGAGGGCGAGCAAATTATATCTACTCTAAATGATGAACAATGAATTCAATTTTCGACAGCTGCTGCATGGATGAACCTACATTCGCTCCGCGATTGTGTTTAGGTCATCATGGGTATGTGTATGGGATAGGAACGGAACTGGTGGGCTGTATGCGTCCCATACGCCAAATATTCACCGCTCGTAATTTTCCATACGGCTTTACACGTAGGTTCCGTCTGTCGGATATTTACCCCCGACACAGGTAACGATCCCTTTCCAATTATTGAGGTTATTCCACGATTGAAATTTGTTCACAGGCGGTCGAGACTTGACCGGAAGAGGCAACAAAGTCTGGGGTTCTTTCATTTTCCTTCGGCAATTCGTTTTAGTTTAATGCGCGGATGGAGCAGGTCCCGGAGCGCTGAGAAGGTGATGTACCTTGGTATGGGAATGGTGCTGTCACGATGTCCCCTGATTTCAGTGGTCGACGCCCCGTGGACCACAAGACTGGCTCCAGAAGAGTCGGTACAACAAGCGCAAGCCAGACGCGCCTGTTTGACAAAATCCTTCGATCAGTGATATTTAACGCCCAGGGGGCGCTCTGATCCAGGACAACAATCTGTGTGGCTATCTACAGGTTACCATATCGAATGGCGAGTGAAGTAGCATACGTACCAGATGGCGGCCCAAGCGATAAACTTGAGATTTAATGCAGATAATCCGATGGGAGACACCGTCAAAAAGCTAAGTCTATCGACGCAACTAGCCGGGGCTGCACGTTTCCAATGTTCTACCTAATTAACTCCACACAACATCGCCGTGTCGCTCGTCGAGTAATTGTTAACACTTGTTTGTCAATAATGACGAATTCGGATGTCGATTTTCCACACTCCGACATCAAATCACGAACCACACCACGCCAGCCGTCGGCCGTCTCTCTAAATCCTCACGCAACTCGAAATGGATACATCTGTGCTGCCAGTACCTCTGAATTCTGATAACGACGTTTTTGCGGCTTTCAATCAGTCGTCTCCCCGCACGGCACCGTTGCCCACCCCAAACCCCACCAAGTCATTTTGGTTAGACTCGGGGGCCTCAGCGAACCCATTGGGACAAGTAGGAAGTACTGGTCCCCTATCCGAAGTAGCAGATATTGTTATCATTGGTTCGGGTATCACTGGCTGTAGTGCGGCGTACCATCTCTCACAGCTATTCCAAAGATCTGGAGGACAGAAGAACCAGTCGGTTGTCATCTTGGAGGCGAGAGATTTCTGTAAGTTCATTGGAGGTGGGTGCACAGAAACTGAAGTTGAGCACTAATCCCTGTAGGCTCCGGGGCAACTGGCAAGTGTTTCAAAAAGTACCTAGGGGCGGGGGCTTACTTGAGAAACTACCACTCTAGGCCGGAACGGGGGTCATCTTACCGCTGCTACTGTTCATGACTTCCAACAAAGGGCAGAGATTCACGGAGTCGACGAGGCTCTCCGCGCTGTTGCCCTGGAAAGACACACGGTTGGGTCAATCATCGAGTTCTTGGACAAAACCCCAGGTGCGGCAAAGGGGGTGGATCTCGTTCGAGGAGGCCATGTTAGCCTGTTGTTCACACCTGCGGAAATCGAGGCTGCACGCAAGGATATAGAAGCCGCTACCAAGGCTGGCATGGACCTAACCGGGGTGGAATATCTCGAGCCCGATATTACAAAACAACGGTTCCGGGTTGAGCTTCCCGCGGTGTACAGCCCAGGGCATACTTTGTGGCCGTTGAAGCTCGTAACAAAGCTTTACCAATACGCCAAAGGTGGTACTGCCAAGTCTTGGCTCAGCTCTGCCACTAGCTGGTTCTCCCAAAGTACTCCATCACCTTTCTCATTGGACCTGTTCACTCATGCGCCGGTCAACGCTGTTGAACCCATCTCGGGGGATCCTACCTACCGTTGGTCGGTAATGACTCAACGAGGCAATGTCAAGGCTCGATATGTTGTTCACGCCACCAACGCATATGCGTCGCATCTCTTACCTCAACTTGCTGGCCCCAGCAAGGGCATCATCCCAACACGAGCACAGTGCGTGGCAGCCCGCGGATCCATCGAGGCTCACAAATGGCCAGTGGTTGGTTGGGGAGGCAATGAGGGATACGAGTATTGGTGGGCGCTCAATGTATATGAATTCAGCAGCACGGCTCATACACCAACTTTATCCATAGGTTTGCTCGGCCCCCACAGGACGCTAATGAGAAGACACTGGTGATCCTCGGCGGCGGACGAGAGACTGCGGTGCCAAATTACGAGTACAACGTTGCCGATGACTCCAGCGTCAATCCCGTCGTATCTCAGAGTCTTCGCAGGTTTTTGCCCCGTCTATATCCGGGCGACTTTGAAGAAAACGAGCCTGAAATGGAATGGGTGCGGCTTGTCGTTCGGTTGCTTTTATTATAGCTAACAAGGACTGAATAGGCCGGAATAATGGGTTTCACCCAGTCCAAGGATCCCATGGTGGGTGTGAAGTCGGGTACAATACATGCGCGCTGCTAATCATTGTAACAGGTTGGCCAGGTGTATACTGATGGCAAACCGTTGGTCGGGCAATATATTGCAGCTGGTACGCTCCCGTGTATGTTTGTTTCGGGCGGTAGCTAATCACTCTCTCACAGGGTACTCTGGCCATGGAATGCCCCGAGCGTTCGCTTGGTGAGTACCCTTGAGCCACTTTCACGACGATAATTAACACGAGTCATACGGGAATCAGTGCCGAAGTCGTAGCACAGATGATCTATGCGGATATATCCGGGAACGAATGGTCCCCGCCGGACTGGCTCCCTCGTCACCTATTGACCAAGCGAAACGAAGGCGCAAACTAGCCGCCTGTTGAAAGGGCTGGGACAATCACCTCGTGTTGAGCTATCAACTTTGGCACTAGATTAACTACAATAACGAGCCAACAAGTTTATTCCAACTTCTGTTTGTTGTGATGTTCATGTAATTAGGGCAGTCCAATTACCTCTTATGCACGTGCACGTGAGTTTATTTGGCAACGCCACCACCTCGGCTGATCCCATTTGACGTACAACAAAAAATGCCATTCAACTACTTGGTGGGGCATTAAGAAAGTTAAGATACAGGAAACGTTAATGAGGCAGAGAAGGTATTCTATTAGCAAAACAGTGTACCCTCTAGCGAATGCACTCAGCGATCCTCGGCCCATTCCTGTGGGATAATCAGCCGACGCCCCGCTCCCAGTTAAAATCGTACTTACGTTTTCCTTCTTGATTTGTGCCTATCAAGGGACGGATTGTCAGTTGTCTGTAGCGAAAAATAACGGTGTAATGCCGTACCTCTTCCTCTGGCGTGAAGTCATTCACAATATTGAAAAGTTTGCGAATCTCCTCGGGCGTCTTCCCCTTGATCATGTTGGCGACAGTCTTGCACCCAACATCGCTATTCAAAATAGATTAGCGGCATCGCTTTGATCAACACGTGTTAACTCATACAGGAGCGCTTTGATATCGAGGTAGTTGGCGGCCAGAATGATCTCAAAGAGCATCTCCTGGTCGACTTGAATAAACTTCTGGTCCCATTCGCCAATTTCGCTGACTTGACGCTTGCGTGGGTCATCGGCATTGTTGTCAGTCTCCGCAGTAGGCAGAGGCTCCGCGCGATGGTGCTCGCAGTACTCAAGGACCTGGTAACGCGTATCAGTAATCAATTCAATCGTACCAGTCGCGCGCTTACCTTCTTCAACACGCTCGAAGACACGTTCGGGAGTGGAATAGGCTGGTCTGACTCGCCAACATCTATGCACAGGAGAGTAAGTACAATAAACAAATTACGCGCCACGAATGAATTAACCCTCTAGCATGTTCTTGATAAGGACACTACGCTCGGCAACATCCTTGTCAACGTTGAATTGTTCGTTATCAGACGTGACAAGAACAACCATTTTTGTCGAAATATTCACTAGAGGATGGAGAGTGTGGTCGTGGTGATGGGGAACTCCAAGAGCGGACCTCAGATTGATGGCTTGAGAAGGGTCCCCGGTTACGTAACCTACCTCATTAATGACTGGGTGGCGGCACGAGGGCGCCAAGGTTCGAGGCTTGAGCCGTGCATGCACACACCCAACCTTTAATTTTGCTAAATGATCAGTTTCATGAATGTGCAGGTGTGCGGGTCAAGTGCGATTGGGTAATAATGCATCACCGTCAATGCAACATGTATGCAACCCATGACACTGATCAGACGCGCTCGGACATCTAGACCGTGACACCTACGGCGCTTACCGTGAATACCCGCATATATCCACGATTTTGCTTGGCTAGTGGCACATGAGACAATGTTCTACCACCACCGTACGAACACAGACATAATTGATTAGTTGCAATAAAACGATCTGCAAATTTTTGCTTGTCAAAAGGTAGCGAAGGCCTCGCCCGATCGTACACAGCCCAAACGGGTGATCTTGGTTCAACAAAACCTATCACTGCGTAAAGGCACCGATCACTCTGCTTGTGCTTCCACCTTGCCTTCGCATTGGCGTTTCCAAATCTCTATAGAACCGCGACCGGTGGGTGTGAGGCCGCCGATAGCAATATGAAGCACATTTTCGGAATCCGTGAACGCGGCAAGACAGTCGACTTTGTCGGCTTTTGTGGTGTAAGTCTCCCAAAGAGTTTGGATCTCTTTACTACCGACGGTAGAGCGCGTCTTAGGTTGAGACTCTGGCAATCGGAGGTGCTTGACCCGACCACGCAAGGTCACGCTCAGAAGTTCGGACGACCCTACCCAAGCACTATATCGCGGAGCTTATGGTTAGCAAGTGAATTAATGGTGATAGGGTTAGAGACGCACATGCCTACGACCGGCCCCTCAGCGATGTGATATTGTGAGACCATGTCTACGTTTAATCCATTCCATTTGCGTCGGTTCGGCCTGTCCCCTCGTCCCTTTTCACCTCCTCTTCCAACGATCACTCTTCCGTCGGCAGTGCCCGCGGCCATTGCTCCATTGGAGTCTATTGTGACCGAGTAAAGAAACGGAGGGACAAGCGAGATAGGAGAATCCGCTGTCGATACCGGTACAGCTAGACCGAATCCCCGATGTCAATTTTTCATATTCTCGCTGGTTAACCCAGGGGTGCTCACAAATATTCAGCCGGGAAAGTACTGAGCCGGTAGACCCATCGAAGTGTAACAGCTGAGAGTCGTACCCCCCAGAAACAACTGAATAGAATCACGCACGACATAAGCTGATCTTCAAATGCCTCAGTTATAGTGCACACTTGCTTTCTCTTGGTCTGATAGGAACGAAGCCGACAGTGCCACATATCTGACCAGGGATAAGCGGCGCCGATGCCGGAAAGATCAGTTATAGAGTAAAGCATAATAACAATGGCTTACGCTTGAATGCGTCGCTTTCATGACCCTGCGCTTCTTAGTCTGCGTGTCGTACACCCCGACGGCCCCCGAATCACACGAATAAGCAATCATATCTCTGGATGCTGCGATCTTTGGAATGTTCAGTACTATCAGTGATGTGATACCATGGCTCACCTGATTCAGAACGTTATCCTCATCGCCATCGTCATCCTCAATGAGAGTTACAACATCCTCGGCCTCCTGACTTTTAATCACCAGGTTGTCGGAATCCAAGTTGAACAACCATATTCGCTTGCCACTGGCAACCCAGACCTTCCCAAGCGCCACTGGTGGCAACTTGCTGGGCTGGTAGCATATACCGCCGACTTCGTCGGGGAGACCTTTGATTGCTTTGCACAATACCCTTTGTGCAGTCGGCGAGAGATCGTAGACCCTGAGACTGCCGTCCTCTGAAAGTCGTGCAGGCAATTAGGGCACATACAAACACATTGTTCTAGACCCACCACCCCCCGCCAGCAAGATCCCGGACTTAGCAAAGGTCAGCGCAGTGAAGCCCCTCGGCGCTTCGAACGAGGTAACATTGGAGTATTCTCCTGTCTAATCCGGTTAAGATTATTTGTGCGTAATGAGAGTGGGCGTACCTACTGGCATAACAGTCTTTCGGCGCGAAAGCTGCCCGGCGGTAATATTTATTGAGGGGACTAGCTTGCTGTGGTGTAAATTTCTGTCCAAATAGATTCACACAAACAATATAGACTAGACTGAAATAGCAACCTAACTATTTGATTTAAGCTATTTGTCATGACGTAGGCGCTGAAATGCGCCTGAACCGCCTTATCACTTAACCCGACAATCCGACCCACGGCGGCCTACTAGCACTTTAGCGTGTTGACTGGAAGCATTATTTACAATGACGGCAACAGAAGGAGCTCCGAAATCTGTTGAAGATCTTCATAACTTGTTACAGAATGACACCAAGGTCAAGGTTGCTGGTGTGTGGAATTTGACCCTAGAAACATGTTCCGTTGGGCTGACACATGGACAGGCATCGATGGTAAGAGACTCGGTTTATTATTCACTCGTTTGTTCAATCGTTCGGCGGCCAGTCGATGGTGTTCTGCGCGGCAAGTTTATGGTGAGTAGAGTTGTAGCGAGTAGGCAATTGGCGGCCTCGTCTTACGCTATTCCATCTATAGTCCAAGGACAAGTTCCTCAGTGCGGTAAAGGGAGATGGGTTTGGCTTCTGCAGTGTAATCTTGTGCGTCACACTGCTTGAATTCCGAACAGGAGTATCTAATCGATGTAATCTGCCCAGTGGTTGGGACATGCACGATCTCGTGTATCCAAATGAATTACTGGTCTCTAATCGAGCCAATGGGTATCGCGACATACTCGCGCGCATTGACTTGTCTACCTATCGCCGCATCTCTTGGGAAGCCAATGTTCCGTTCTTTCTACTATCATTCCTTGACCCCGAGACTCATGAGCCAATCCCCGTTTGCCCACGTGGGACTTTGGCCAAGGCTATCAAGTCGGCAGGGAGTTCTGGGTGGGAGCCCGTTGCGGGTGTGGAGTATGAGTACTTCCAGTTTCAAGGTACGAAGAACGCCTCTGACGGCACTGATGTATCACCAAACTTGCGCTGGCAGAAACACCTCAGACTGTGGCAGAGAAAAGGTTCACGGAGTTATCACCCCTGACATCTGGAAGTGAGTTAGTTAAATTGGCATTTGCTGTACCGATGCTAGATCAAGCCGGCAGTGCATGGATATTCTCTCTTGAGGACACAGCTGAACCAAGAGTACTTTCACGACCTATTCGATGAAAGCAAGAAATTTGGAGTCGAAATCGAGGGCCATCGTGAGTATTCATCATCCATAGCCAACGATCCCAGTATTCATACACCAGCTAGACACCGAGACTGGTCCCGGTAAGATGATGATCACGTAGCATGTATGATGATTTTATTCCACTGACCGCGATCTTAGGTGTCTACGAGACTGCGCTTGCTTATACCTCCGCATTACGGATGGCCGACAACGCGACCCTGTTCAAGTTTGTTGCGAAAAGCATTGGTATGAAACGGGGCGTTACCCCTTCTTTCATGGCTAAGCCTTGGGCAAACGTAAGAGTATCTATATTTTACAGTAGGAAGCTGCTTAAACCATATGGTGATTAGCTCCCTGGGTGCAGTGGGTCCGTCAATATCGGTGTAGCGTCGTATCGCTTCTAATGGTTAACTTTGTAGCCACGTCCACGTATCACTTCGCGATAAAAATGGCCGGAATGTGTTCGCGGTTGCTGATACAGACAAGGAGAAAGGGCGAGCAGATGCGAAGTACCAGGATACGCGGTTCATGAGTCAAGAAGGAGAATGGTTTTTGGCTGGTGTTCTTGACGGGTTGACGGATAGTAAGTACCATCCTGCGTTGTGTATATGCTATGAATGCTCATGGTTTTTACAGTCGTTCCAATGGTGAGTAGCAATGCCATGCCAAACATGGTCCGGTGTTAAGTTCCAACACAGCTTGTGCCAACAATCAACGGCTACAAGCGACTTGTGGGGGGAGAGGTACGCCCACAGTCAATTTTTACCATACCATTCTCACTTGTCCCACAAACAAGTCCTTCTGGGCGCCCAACGCGGTAACCTACGGTTACGACTCGCGCGCAGCTTCGATCCGGATCATCTCCCCACCGTCGGTTCCACCCTCTGCCACGCGACTTGAAATTCGAGTTCCGGGCGCAGATATGCAACCCCATCTCGCCCTAGCCTCAATCTTCCGCCTAGGGCTGCGCGGGATTGAGAAGAAGATACAGCTATCTGGGCCTCCCATCTCAGTGCTTCAGCGCGAGAACAAGGCGCCTGTTCGCCTGGCTATGAGTCTAGAGGAGGGAACCAAAAAGCTCATGGCTGAGAACAGTGTCGCCAGGGAAGTCTTAGGTGATGATTTTGTCGATCATTATGGCGGGACTCGCTTGCACGAAGTAAAGCTCTGGAACGCGGCAGTTACTAACTGGGAGGGTGAGTGAGACGTTTGCTTGAATTGCCCCCGATGAGTTCCTAATGTGATACGAATTAAAGTCGAGCGATATCTTGAACTTGCGTAGGTTGGATGGAGGATTTACTTATACGGAGGGGACTTCAAAGTTATTGCGTATATAATGACGAAGTAGAAATTAAGTACATGAATGAAACAATTTATGAAGCTTCGACTTGGCTCATTGCTTTTGGGGGGTTCAGTTCAACCAGTCCAAAGTAACGGCTCCGACCGTGCGCTGTCTCGTCCCGAGGAAGTTTTTCGCCACGTTCCTGTACGATGCCCACATATCTTCGTTGACCTCGGCTGGTTGGATTAGGGAGGGTGTAGTATCGCACATATCCGGGCACTAATGCAAACAACGTGTGATCCTTGCCTATCCCAACCTAATGTGGGGCATCAGTCCATAGCTTTGGGTATTTAAAGGGTTGATTCATACGTGCTGGCCAGGGTGGAATTGGGTACCTCGCTGACGAACGAGGATATTTCCGGCTTTCACAAGTTGATCTGCAATGAAGATTAGACTAATAACTATACATTAAGGTAAGCAATCGTACCTGAGAATTTCTTTATCCCAAGGCGCTGACCAGGCGATTTGCCATGGTTTTTAGTTGTACCTCCTGCTTTCTTGGTTGCAGTTCGAACCTGCACTATTTTGTGTCGGTAAAGGATACAAATTAATTGATTGACCGAACTTACAAGGCGTTGATTTTGTTACTCCAGGGAGCCATCGAGTCGCTTGTTGCCGCAGAGAGGACAGGGAGCAGAGCCCAGCCAAGATCGACGGCATGGCGGAACAATTTGTGAAGATGGTCACGTGACCCGCCCCAAATTGATGATCAACCATAGCCACCTTGTGCGACTGGGCTCTGGTCTCAGATGAGTTATCCTTCGACAGCGACCGATTCCTCCTTTGAAAAGATATCCATTTATCGACAGGATTCTGCGTTCGATAATTATCCGCTGCTGGTGTGGGGCCCTGGTCGCGTTGCTTGGTGTGGGCTTTGCACTTCCATAAACGTGCTGTCCGAGGGGCGATAAGTCGGTTTCCCCAGTGTTTCCCCAGTGTCCCTCATCTGATTTAACTCTTAGTTCTATTCTCACTGTTATCTACTGCACCCGATACAACCATGATGCTGATGGAACCTTGAGCCCCGGCCGACCTCACGAACCAATAGTATTAAGGTTGACTATTCACAACGAATATTTTGATTTATCCCCTACAAGTGAGTTCCCACCGTGTGTCAGTTCGCTACGTTTAGCGAACAGGGGTGCCCCTCCTTAGATGGAAATTCTCGGATCTTTGCTAGAGGGATCAATTCTTCTGTTTATCGTGGGTCCGGGCGGCCTGAATAGGTTATTACATACGTGTGTACTTTGGGAATTTACTTCCCGTTAGGTCCGTTCGGTGCGGTTACATCCTAGGGCTACTTATTACCCTTGTACATTGTCCCTCCCTCCCAGTTGGCTATGCCAGACCATTTTGCGTCGCTATTACCTGTGCATAACCTCGAATGCGGCTACTTGAAGCTCCTAGCAACGCTGATCGTTTGCTAGAGACTTTTGGATACGTAGCCTCAACGCCTAAGGATGACAGTCGCCCAGTGAGTGTTTTCGCGGTTCATATTGCTTTCTTGCTGACGCCTGGCCCCCAGAGAGGGCATATGATCTATGCGACGAAAATCACCGACGGCTCTCTAGTAGTTGTTAAATGTGTTCGAGTGGGGGATTCAGAAGCCCGTATGATGGCATATTTTTATACTTTAAGGAAGCAAGGCAAGACTTTACCCGTAATCGGTGAGTATGGCATCCCATCGCATGGGCGCTCATTCCGTAGCTCAAAAGGATCAATCGTGCAGGCGTTTTGGACGTTATCGAGGATATGTCCAGCGATGTCGTGCTGGTAGTCCTTGAAGATTGGGGTTACAACCTTGCGGAACTCGGGAAGCTTAGTCCCCCGGATTTCTTTCACATTCTAAGGCAATGTTTCGAAGTAAGTTGCATACATGCATTTTCAACAAAGCTCCGTGAGGCAATGAGGCGGCCACTGCCGGCCTACCAACCGAGCCCCTGCGGTCATACCTCATCCGGGTCATTGTTGGATTAATTCTAACTCTCGGAACACAGGCTGTTGCAATTCTCCATGCGATGGGGATAGCCCACCTCGATATCTCGTGTTACAACTTTCTCTGCAACTCACAGAAGCAAGTCGCAGTAATAGATTTTGAAGCATCACGATGTTTCAACGAAAACGCAGTCGCCCACCCAAGGTGTCACGCTCGATCTCACTCGCATTCGATATACCCGCACCGCACGACAGAGATACCACCCGAGTTTCGGACGGAAGACGCATATCAAAGACGGCACTGCGCATATAAGCTGGATATTTTTGCTCTCGGAGTGCTAGTTTTACGTTTCGCCAAGGTATGCATGCCATCAATTCACCTGATGGAGTCTACATGTTGATAATGGACTAGTCATCCGGGTTTGACTGCCCCCGTTTAGTCTTGTTGGCAGAACCATTGGTAGCGTGTGATCCAATGAGACGTCCTACGGCGGCGGAAGCACTGCTATGGTTTCACAAGTGGTGTGAACGAGTTGGCGTTATCTTACCCGGGAATAATATGACACGACTGAACATATACCCAGACCCCGCTTCACCCCATCAACTCACAATCTTGCCAACTAATGTTGTCTGATTCATGTTCACCAAGGCCACAGGCCCAATGTGTACATCTACCAAAACCCAAAGAAAGTGTGTAACGATACAGCGGATGGAGACGCCCCAGACTTCCAGCGTGCCACAGACAACGAGCGGGGGTCATAGTAAAGACTACAAGACACCAGATCTTGAAGTTTATTAGAACTTACTGAGAAACGGACCCGGTTTGAGTATGTGGGCAACCACCGAAAATAAAATAGAACTCACGTTCCACGAAACACTGAGAACCCCAGTGGAAAGAGATCCAAGCTTCGCGAATGCGGCAGGAGAGAGGTCTGGATTGCATATATTAATAACAGCCGGAAATGTTCGGTGTACATTACTCACCGAGGTTGTTGGACCCGCATGTTGGGCAGAGGTCCATGACCTTGGCGGTGGTCGACATGTTGTTCTTCGTGTTCTTAATAGTGATGGTCTTGCCGCACATCTTGCCGTTTTGGTATGCACCGGGGCCTAGAGCAACAATCAGCTGCTTGTCGTTGCTGACTTTGCCGCAGGCTCCAAGACCGGTGTTGAACCAAGTCGCCTAAATGATAATAAAATAAGCATTTAATATCGACGATATGGCAAATATGTCTTACCTTGCCCGTCCTACGCTTCTCCAGAATATGAGTCTCTTGACGAGATTCGAGTTCGGCTGGGACAGTTATGGTAGTATCCACAGGGGCCTTGACAAGCTCAAGCTCGACAGGTTGGATGGGGGCCGCAAAAGCAACCAAAGCCATGACGAAAACGAGCACAGTGGCGAAGAACGAGAGGCGGAACATTTTTACAAGCTGAACGAGAGTGACTAGAGCTACAAGGACAGTGGTGATGCAGGCTTCGAGCCAGCTTGGGTCTAAAGACAAGGTGCGGTGGGGGAAGAAAGCAAAAAGCTGGACTGTTCGAGCCCCCCAGTCCGCTCCTTTATGGGGTGAGAAAATAGGGTCGGCGACGATAACCGGAGTCGGTGCTGATTAACAAACTGGCTCGGAGCCCTGGGTATAGTTGAAAATAGACCCTCGGAAGCCTCAGGAACTGATCATCGGTGAGAAAATCCAGCACAAAAGTCCGAGTTTGGCCGCCCGGTTTCCATGTGCACGCGATGGAATGAGCAAAATTACATCCGAAAATGGATAAATATAATGAGATATACGCGCCAAGGGAGAGTTATACAAACACAGACGCCTTACTTGCCACTGCAAGACAACTGCTGCACAGGTTTCGCCCTGAACCACCGCCTCTGTAGTAAGGTCCAAGACTGTGCGTCGGTTACGAGCCTTTTTGAACTGTCAAAAACACGAGTCAACGTAGTTACGCCAAAGCGGGGATGTATTTGGTATTCCGCATGCGGTCGGGATAGGCACAAAAGTAGAGGTAACACCAGCCCACATCGCGTTACGCATGCAACGCAACGTACTCGATAATTCCCTCGATGGCTTTAGTCATGTCCGGGATATCGTAGGGTTGCCCCAACTGAGGGACGTGGGTAAACAGAACCTTGACCCCATCCCTTTCTTTCTGCGCACACGCAAGGGAGCAAAAGTATATAAAGTCACATAAATAGCGCCCGGCATCGTTCGATGGCGCTGTATGCTGGGACAAGCAATTCAGTTCAGATTCACATGCCCGACCGGACGGGAACATACCTGGAACCCTTTGGATTTGAGATGTTCGACTAGGCCATCCACGTCGACATCTGTACGCAATTCCTCCCCAAATTGTTCAAATCCGGACCCGAATCCGCGTTGCTCGCCTCCCTGCGCGGCGGTAAAATTGCATTTCTGGCCCTCGGCATCCTCTCTGTCGTACCCAGACTTGTGTGCGATGCGTTCGATCGCAAATCCACCAGGGTAGCCTACTCCAAAGTGTAGGATTGCATCGTATTGTTTAGACACATGCAGGGCCGGAATGGTGTTCAACACGGCCGAATATACCGTGGGTATTTCGAGCGCGCTAACGTGCACTTCAACCTGACCGAATTTGAAGGTCTGATTATTCAGTGGCTTTGCAGCGAGCCAGGATGGGTTTGCTGTGATTTGTCTGAAAGGCTGGTGAGTCAATCAGTACAAATTAAATACTCACATATGGATTACGCACTCCAAACCCGGTAATCAGCACCTTCAACGTTCGTTTTTCGTCTGCTGGGATCGAAGGCATCGTTGTCGAGTCAGAATCAAAAGCAAGGTATAGGGCAAGGGCTTGACGGCGAGCTGGTCAGCTGAATGCGCGCCTTTCACAGCCACTCCCCGACCATGTGGACCGGCTGCCTTGCCGATCGCATCTGAAAGCTATACAATATTAGGACACTGTATCGAAATGAGACCTCTCA
>WSTI01007699.1:0-39615 GCA_019616915.1 Ceratobasidium sp. 423
TTGCATGTATGGCAGGAGTGAATGATTGGCCTTGTTCCTGACTTTCTTGTCTATCACTGTGCGTACGTAGTACGCACTCTACTCTACGGGAGCCATAAAATCTCTGGAGCGCTCACTGACTCCTAAATGTCAGAGAGTATTTCGGAGCTGAAGAGAGGGAATCCGGAGATCTCTGGAAGATCCCCAATTCACTCACGAGTGCTCACGAGTTACCTGATTTACTCCAGATGTCTATACTCACTTATACACCTTGCTGACCACGAGCGGTCCTGGGGTCGGCGAGCAAACCGTGACCCCAGTACTTGGTGAATTCATTGAATTCAGGTATGCTATATTAATTGTGTTGCAGGTTACTCAGTGATGAGCGAACCGTTCAGAATGCACAATGGTGTATTCAAAAGCCCTTGCCCGTGGCTTTCGAACGAACTACTGCAGACCGCGAATGGTCCCAGGGTCAGCAAGCAAACTGCGAACCCGAGTACGTGGTGAGTTTATTTAATTCGGTTCATCATTGTGTATATACAACAAGTGAATATATCATACTGTATCCCCCCAATACATCCATGGAATACAACAAATTCCTAAAAAAGTCGCCAACAATGCTAGTATGGTGGACCTCGGGAGGCCCGGCCTTTGTTAGCAAGCACTTCACATGACTCATCCAGGAGCAGGAAGAGGGGGGGGTGACTCATGGTGCTCTAGTGCTTGTTAGTGCTCCGGAGTGCTCCAGGGATTTTGGGGCCCCCGTAGAGCTAGAGCTGTCATGCCGGAATTCCGGCGCGTTCCGTATCGCTCATAGCTCGCCGAGTTTTGAGGCTACCGGGGCGCGCAGTAGCTCGTTCGAAAGTACTCGTCGGGGGATATCGATCGAGCTACTGCGCGTCCCGGTAGCTTCAAAACTCGGCGAGCTATGAGCGATACGGAACGCGCCAGAATTCCGGCACGACAGCTCTACACGGTGACGGTAGAGCACATGGCCCTCATACATTCCTACCCTCTGCCCAGGGTGCTAGCTCATGGAGATTGGGGACTTGTAAGGGTTTATACAATTGAAAAAGACGACTAGCATGAGAAGGCAACCCCAGGACAGAGAGGATGAACAATATGTGGACAATGTGGGCGTACCAGGTACGCACACTGGGCAGGCTCAATCCTGATGCATATATTATCATCGGGAGCAAGTACTGAGAAGATGTATCCACTATGGTGGGTACTGACATTGTAAGCATTAATCACACAGTGGGAATGCATACAGCGTGCGTACCAGGTACGCATGCCATATGTACCATCAGTCCTATTACATAATCATTGGTCATTGGGAGCATGTGTGTGCAGCATGCGTACTTAGTACGCACACTCACGACATAGTGTAATATGTCATAGGCTGGTTTGGTGAAGTCATTGGGGGGAGGACAACCACCACCCGCCTAGATGGCCACATCCGCGAGCCCACGCAAATGCCCCCACTGCCCTTCTGGGCACTTTTGCGACAGTCCCAGACTGTTTGGGGGATGGGGGACCCATGCCTGGCCCCACCTGGGCCGAAAACGTCAGACTCTTAGCCAATGGCGTCACCGACTCCTTCAACACCTTCTTCGAGGCTCCCATGGACGCTCAACCCACCGAAATACTCCTTAATATCACTTCTCTCCGAACAATGTGTTTCGACATAATCAAAGTGCTTGGCTCCATCAGCAGAAACGGTGTGCGTATGCACCCTACACTCGCCGGCCACCTCGCAACGTCCGATTCGAGCAAAGCGCGGGTGGGTGGGCCAACCACGCGCCTATGAGTACAAGTGAGTAGGTAGTGAGACATATAACAGAGTAACGAATAATCCCAAAACACGTGCACCGAAAGGGAGCGGAGTAAGACTAGCGGAAAAGAAACACAGATCGACGAGACGGGGGAGATGGGTACAGTTAGATAAAACAAGCGAGAGAGTGACAAGTCCGTGAGCCAAAAGAATAATGATACAGGAAAAACTATGACGTATGGGTGCGGTCGGTGGGTAACATGAGAAACCGTGCAGGCGAGCAGACTCTGTAATATATACTCACACTGAAACCCTGTTCCACCTCATTATGGGGTGAGATGTACTTGCCAGGCCAAGAAGCGAATTCGAACGCGACCGGGCGCTGGGGGCAACGTTGCTATCATTTAAAGCATTACTACAACCAGGGAAGGGTACACAACATATTTATGAATATTTACAGAAGACAAGGAGCAGGCTGGGGGGGGGGGGCAGCAAGTCGCACGATGGATGTTAGGCGGATGAGTAGCGGGTGGAAGATGCGGATGACCGCCATTGGGCGCTGACTGTACTGGTATGGTGATGGGTAGGAAAGAGGATGTGGATTAAGTCCTGGGGTCGGAAACAGCCGGGAGCAGCTCAACGGCGTGGCGGTGGTGGGCCAGCGCATCGAATTCTGACCAAGGTACCGAACCCTTATGGGCCTTTTATGTATATATATGTTTTCGAAGGCCGGCATATCGGCAAGGTCTTACATAGCTTGTAGCCATATATATATATATAGGTGTTAAACTATCATGGTATCAATAAAAATTAAATTAAAATATAAAATATAAAATATAAAAAAAGGATTACACTCTGTTTTTTTTCCCGCTATGTTGCTCCCAACACCCAACACCACCTTAGGCTCTTATTAGTTAGCTCCATTCCATACGCAGCTCCCTCCTGTAGGCTCCCTAGTAGTTACGTCGCATCATATGGCCTTGCCCCTAAACGTCGTAGAATTCACTGATAAAAAAAAAAGGAGAATGATTCGGAGTGCCCCAGATCTCCAGTCTGGGGCTCTGAAATGCTCGCTGACCCTTATGAGTGAGCGAGCGGTCTAGATATTTGGGGGCTCCCGTAGAGATTCTATACAAACATTCAATGTATAACGATCTGTGAACATTCCGGTATGTATTAAAATACGGTGGTAATACCCCTAAAACCTTACCCCGGGTAAATTTGGGAGGGTTGCACCCTTGAAACAATTGTAGGCCGCAAGGTTAGGTTGTGGGGGCTTCACTGACTGCGACCAGCCCGGTCTCGCCGGGTCTGGTATCCGGAGCAAGGAACCCATCCTGGAGTCCGTTGGCACTACAATTGAGCATATTGATACTTCAGACACACAAAATGAGGATGTAACACATAAGATTTTATTTGACATTAAGGAATGGAGCATTTTGCATGGTAGGAAAGGATGAAATACAAAGCAAGCGGTTAATCATTGCAGTTCCAAGATTGCAGAGTCAAAAATACCAATCAGCTCCTGAATTATCCTCCACTTGTCCTGCCGGTCTATATTTCGTGCAGCCGGCTTCGCCAGAAGGTCCTCTAAGGACATCGTGTCATCCCCGGTGGTTAACTGAGAATACTGATGTTTCCTTAGGAAATTGCAAAATTTATATGCAACAGCTAGCGCTTTATCCCAGCCGGTGCCAACAGTCAGGCTCCTGAGCGTCACCAAAAGCGTTTGGCGATCAGTGATCAGGTGACGTTTCCACGACGGGGAAACATCCTGGTTGAGAAAGGTCTGTCTAAAGCAGTCCTTTGCAGTGTCATCCAGGCCCGCAGAAACTTTGCCACGTGTAAAAATGAGCCACAAGAATACCCAGAAGAAGGACTCGAGGTCATCCAGAAAGTCGTGCACTACTGGGGCCTCCTTTGTTGCAAGGAGAATCCTTGATGACATGAACGCAACAGTCCCCTGTGATAAGAAAACTTAGCGGTGAAAAGCTGCCGTGCTTTCAAGTTCCCACCCACCGTACGATCTGCACATGAACGTACTTGATTTTCTTTCCTAGCCTCGCCTACCATGAATTCGAAATCAAACAGCCTACCGAGGGGTGGTTGCGTCGCGTATCTCTGGGCAATATAGTCGTCCACTGAATGTACTCTAATAACAGTGTTGGTCAAAAGAGTTTGACAAGGTTGAGAGCCACTCACTCTGCTACCACTTCTTCCGGTATCAGGAAAGCAATGTTTTCAAAGTTGTACCTGTCCGGGAGATCACCCAGAGGTGCGGTTTCATTCTCGTCTAAATCGGGGTCAGACGGATGAATCCACAAGCCTCGGTCGGGGTTGGAAACACCACAAGGTTCACAAAGAATATTCCCCGCACTAATATCTCGATGAACCTTCCCCCGATTGGTAATCAATGCACATCCTTCCGGAAGAAATGTATGAGGGACATTATTGTAATCGGCCACTCGGACAAATAACTCACCGACTATTCCGTCTCTCAAGACCCTCAATAGATGGACCAAATGCTTAATCCTCCATAGGCTTACGCCTTCATCCATCAGTACCATGCTGTAGTGCCTAACATCTCGGCTTCGATACGTCTGATCCTCGAGATCAACAGTCGTTTTGCTGGTTTGGCGCGATCCCGATGCGGAGGCTCCCTGTCCGCCCCCCTTGGTAGGTACAAAATAGCCTCGGAAAGGAGATGGCCCCAAGAGATTCGGGTGTAGAACCTTGGTATTATCATCACAGAGGTTCCAGCGGCACTGACAGACTCCGTGGCAGTCACTAAACTCAGCAAGGTTCTTGCTCTCGTCTATGCGGGTCTCGGGGCGCCAGATCAACTTGATCACAGCATAATGCTGGGGATGGCCAACTCTACGTAGCAATAGTACAATTGTTGCTCTGCCAATGAGGCACATTCGATGGCACAGGATTTCGACAACAACCCAACGCCAGTTGCCAGTCTTGATACGAAGCTGCCGATCGGTTTCGTCTGCTTCATCTCTAAGTGGGGGCCAGTAGTAGAACAGCGTGTTGTAACCAAAGCTATGGTCGTCAAGTGTGAACAGACCAGCAACGGCACGTATGAACTGCTCAGCATCGGTTGTGAAATCAATAGCCGGCGAATGAGCAATAAAACCGCGTGAAATACGAACGAATATCGCCTTAGTACCGCAAATCGCAAGAGAATAAATGTGTCGCCGGTAGATCTGGTGGGTGAACAATGCCCGCGAATAACGGGCAATCTGCATCAGTGCCTCCTTGATATGGTGTCGAGAACTTGTAGCTTTGCACTCTGCAAAGAACTCCAGATCCCCCCAATGTCGGACACCTTTTTCGCTCAGTATTCCCTGCACAATATCCGGGGATATGACCGAATCATCCTGATGATCACCGACCAAACGAGATTCCCAATTCGGCATTATCTCATGTGCCGAAGGCCTAAACGAGGTGGGCCGGAACGCAGCATGCATAATCATATCGAGTAATTTTGCGCACCACTGGTGCATTTCGTGTGTTTCGGTCGAAAAATTGCCGGGCTGAATGAACCATTGATTATTGTGTCGCCGTAGGATATCATTCTCGACTATACCCCCCAGAACTCCATCCAGATGGGGCTCGTCCGCATGGAAGAACTCGTTGCACAGTTCAGGATACTCGTAGATCGCGCCATTAATCTCCATACGGAGTACTACTTCCATTTCTTCCTTAGTGCGGTGGGGGCCGTTCAAGGATGTATGCCGCTTCTCTGACTCTTGGGCGGCGACGGCGGGAAGGGTCTCCGCTACAGACCGGCTTTGGGAGGATTGCGAAAGGTGTTTCGGGATCGAACAAGGGTGAGAAGTGCTTCGACGGTAGGGGGTATCCTTGATCGCTGAAGAATGGGCGGAGGGTGGTGTACGCGGTCGCCCAGAAGTTTTTTCACTACCAGCTGGCTGCGGAAGAACCACATTATCTCTGCCGCTAGGTGTATGCTTTGCCAGTTTTGGTGAGGGTAGGTCTTCAATGCCTGCGTCAAGAATTGAAGGTCGAAAGCGCTTGGGAGCCATAAGAATTTGTCAAAAAGAGGCAAGTACAAAAGATTAAGTGTAGTAGGATGTTGTTGTCAACCCTGGCGTTCCCTTATCCACACTCTGCCACGTGACGCATTCTATTCAAATCTCACACGTGGCCCCACTTCTGTGCCTGCCATACAGCAGATCCCCGCTGAGTTAACCCTGTGGCAGTTGTTTATAGTTAGCTCTTTCGGAATGCAACCCGCATACATACAATGACAGGTGATTGCAGTCTGTTCTTTAGCACTACAACAAAGGTTCAGCGGTAACTTGATTCTTGGCTCGAAAATTTTACTGTCTTTGCTGCACGTCAACCCGTTCAACATCGGGTTGACCCTTAGGTCGAAGACCCCGAGCCGCACTCGGGATTTGGCGTTATATAATGTATCTTCCATGAAAAGTATAAGTTGCCTATCCTTTGTTATTTCCGCACCCCACCGCACCCCATCGCATGCGTACTGAAAATAAGGGCTTAGTAGACGACATGATAGATCATTTTATACTGAAAACGGTCCGTTCTTGGGGAACATACTAAATTTCACTATCTTACTTTCCTACAGTGCAAGGCCTGTCGTGATTGTTTGCTCCGAACGCCATCAACACGTTCGCAACCGCTTTTTCCCAGACACATATCTATAATACATAATACATTGGATTACTACTGTTTTGAGGTCTTTTTTCGACCCCTTGGTCTGCGGGTAGCTTTCTCTGCCGGCTTACTGCCCTGCTGATCAACCTCCACTGGTGCACCAGAACGCGTTGACATCATCCCATGGGGAGACAACTGCCATTGGCCGCGTTGGCCAAGGTTTGTACGCATCTGACCTCGATTGCCCTGCTCACCTCGTGAGCCCAAGAGTACCCATTTTCCAGGTGGCTTCTGGCTCTCTCTTGCCTGGGCTTCATATCGCTCTAGTTCGGTTGAGGCTCGCCTCTTGGATCCCGCCTCACTTTCAAACGGCCAATCATCCTGCCATCTGTCATCCCACCAGCTAGGTCGCGGACCACAAGCTGGCCATTGCCGAAACAAGGCAGGCAGTCCGTTAGAACCCAGTCCAGCTGCTGTCTCCTCCCACATTTCCCGATACGACTCGCGTGGGAGGAGCAAGGCATACTGACCTAACTCTGTATGAAGCCAGATGCACCATTGCCTTGAGTTCCAGACATCAGTTCATCGTCGGCTCGGCAAAAAAAAAAGTCGAAACACTTGCCCAGCTCGAAATCGAGGGTCCCTCTCAGCCACAAGCGCCTTGATACCTTGTATACGGACCCAGAACCAGTCCAAGTCATGGTTACCAAACCAGCCACACTGCCCAAACAGCCCCTCCTTGTTGTAAATAGTCCCAGTGATACCTACTACCTCCAGGTCACCAGAGCCATCATCAGGGACTAGGTCTGGGCGGACTACTACCGGTTTGCCATTGATGCGGAACTCGAAACAACTTAGGACACGGCCAAGGGCTGATACGTATGCATATTAGAGCACAACATATGCAGTATGTAACCAACACCAACTTACTCGTTCCCGGCTCATGAAACAAAAGTTCCTCCCGCAAAGGAGCAGACTCTTTTTCGGGGTATTCCCGACTTGTGCCAATGGCATCATTAGGCGAGTTTATGACGTGGCGTTGTTCGATCAGCTCTGACATTTGAGCGTTTGCAGTAGAGCTTTTCTTTGCATCGGGGCATTAGGCAAGCACAAAGACAATCAAGCAGGACCTACAGAACAACCAAAACGGTGTGTTGGAATACGAGTGTAGTTGTGGCAGAGCAATACAGTCAAACATAGACAGTCCCACACGTGATTCTTCCGTGTTTGTGTAAAAACCACCCAAACCAACCGCTCATTTCAAGTGGTACTTATCACAGGTGGTTATCGGCCGATCAAAATCGTAGAATCCACCTATTCTCTTTGCGAATTCTTTCCGGGAAAGCACTTGCGCAAGGCATCCGGACAAAAGCATACTGTAATACCTCGCATATAATATACTTTCGTGTTTTTAAGACCTCATTTTAGACTTCCCATTTTTGGCTTCTCTGATTGTCTAATTCAAGCTACGCAGGTACGATACTACTTGTATACATGCAGCGAGCATCTATCTACTTGCCGACATTTTTGTACAACACAGTGAATCATCACGAACTGAGCAAGTAGGTGCGAATGCCTGCCTCGGCGCCAAGGCTTCGACACTGTTACAAGTCTAGCCAGCAAAGCAGAAATGTTTTGCTCCTCGAGTTTGTGCTGATCGGGTGGCTGGGGCAATAAACGACAGCATGACAAATGCAAATTTTGGTAATGATAGCGAGTAGGCTCAATAATATGCGCGTCAGGGCTTGTGTGAAGCAGTACCTATAGGCACATCCCGCAATGTTGGAAGAACGTGCAAGTGCGAGCTCCCAAAGGCTCTCCTCCGATGCTATCCGTGTGCAAAAATTGTCGGAAGAGGTATGTAAGCACCAGCAGCAGTAAATTGAGAACCAATTGAGGGTTGGGCAGGGGAGGGCGTGATCGAGATTATTCGTGGAGCAATGTGACCAGACGAAGAATGATGACAGAAACCTGACACTGGGTTATTTTTTAATCGAAGCAACTCTATGTCATTCTGGCTACGTGCCGTATAAGACCCCACAATAGGCGGGCATTGTAAATACAATAATAAATATCTCTTGGATGTGGGTAACCAAATGAGCCGCCAGGACGCCAGCCGCCCATGGCTCGCAAACGCGCAGCGGTATCCCCGATCTCGTTCACATAATCTTTTGAACCTTGTTGCCAACCAGGGTGGCCTTGTTCAACTTCCGCCGCATCGCGATCCGATTCGCTCTCGGAACCCCTCGCATATACCCCCTCCAGCGCCTTCCACATATCATGCGCCGTCTTGCACTCC
The DNA here is from genome assembly GCA_019616915.1 of Ceratobasidium sp. 423. Classification (NCBI taxonomy): domain Eukaryota; kingdom Fungi; phylum Basidiomycota; class Agaricomycetes; order Cantharellales; family Ceratobasidiaceae; genus Ceratobasidium; species Ceratobasidium sp. 423. The sequence goes on from WSTI01007699.1 coordinate 8,703, forward strand.
CGAAGATGGACCAATTCCGATCGCTGCAACCGTTAGACCAATCATGGTGTACGCATCCCGATCAAGCTTGCCCCATCCCGCCGCCCCATCCTTGGCAGTTGGCCGTTCTATATCTCCCCCAGGCTCCGGCTCTTATCGCAATCATCTTGGGGTCGAAAACCCATTCGTGGTAATTGTCGCCCTCAAGTTTCGGGACAGCGGCGATCAGGGAATAATGGAAGTAGCCATCAGGGCTCCTAACCTTTTGCGAGTGCAAGAATAAATATAACATACGAGCCAATTCGAGTAAGGAAGGTACGATACACAAAGGGAAACACCGGGAGCAAATACCCTCCGGTCCTTTACACGAAGTAAGCGCTGAAAGACGCGCCGAATACACGAAGCCCAACATTGTAGACTCAGCCCACTGCGTTGAAAGTTCGGCAGCGCCTCTTCCAGCGTCCAATCCCCTGCCAGGCGCTCCCTGGGCTATCTGGCGACTTGAGACAGTCCGGGTTGGGTGGCTGGGCGCGAAATTCTGTGAGCCGTACCCGTCGAGCATGATCCAATAGCACCCGGGCATCCGACTGAGCTACCTCAAGAAGCCGACCAGACCGCCGGATGCGCTTTGAGAGTGCCATAAACCACTCGAGCTCCACCGGAGATCACTCGAGTCGCTTTACGGCATCCTTGAGAGTCGGTTCGATGGCTCGGGCGGATTGTTGGTCCTCGGGATCGGTAGCCGGCATGGGAGAGATGTAAGGGTACAACCGGTGAATAGGTGAATTTGGGCGTAGAGACTGGGAAATCGAGCAAGCAGAGAACCAGCAACGAGCGGGTGATGGGGAAATATCAATAGCGCAGACAGCAGGCTTTGAACAAGCCTAGAAACGCCTGAATCGGTTGCAGATTGGCTGAGATAGCAAGCGCAGCGGAGTGGGGGTTGAGTTTGATCGAGGCCGGTGCGGAGTCCGTCAAAAACTTGGCGCAGTGGCGAGCAATCAACGGCTGTGTGATGAGGTATACTGCTAACAACCAAACGCGCCTTCGAGCTGTCGGAAATGGGCGTAAATGGGCAACCTTGGGCGGAAAGCGTCGTTATTAGCTCCGAAATGGTCCGGGGCTGTCGCGTCGCTGTCAAACGAGTCTCTGAATACAATAAACGGCGGCGGAACGGGCGAATATTACGTGTTCGGCTCGGGGAACGTTGGAAGCGCTCGATATCGAAAGTCGATGTGGCAGAGAGCAAGGCGAAGCAACCAGATAACGGGCGAAGGTGGTGAAAAGGGGGGGACGAGCCAAGCGGAGAGTAGTCCGAAAAAAAAACAGTAAAATTAAATACGGGAGAAGTGGGGGGCAGGTGCGGAGTCAATGAACACAACAGCGACACGGAGTGGTTGAAACACGTCGCCGGGGGAGGGGGGGGGGGCATAGCCACCCCACTCCACCGTCCAGTGTGCGGCCGCTAGCTCCCTGTTCGCGTGCTTCATGGCCTGTTTGCAAGTGGTGGGGCTTGTGGGTGGGAGATATACAGTTAGGAAGTGGGAGATGAGTTGCCGAGGATAGGGATGGCCTGTGGCTACTAATGAGGCCTCCCGGTCCGTGTGTTCGTTGCTCGGCACACCGGAGTGTCGAGGGCACCACTTCAGATCCGCAGATCCCGTCTCCCGCTTGGCCCAGGAGGGCTCGATTGGAGGAAACCATACATCTGCCACGTAAGTGAAACGCGGGACCGCTATGTTCAGGTACAGACGTCCAGCGGTTCCCACTGAGGTCCCATATGTCATCTTCGCTAGTCGGTTCTGCTGTCCCGCCCATTATTGCCCCTTTGATCTTCATGGTATGAACAACCTGCCCGATGTGCCTCGTCTGGAGCTCGGGGAGATCATGGAACCAGGGGCGGGTGGGACGCAGGTTGGCGGCGGTGGGGTAGGTGGGGTAGGTGGGGTAGATGGTGCCGCAAGCTACGGACAAGTTGGATGGCGAGGCTAACGGCGGTGAGCTCAGCGGCCAGGACCGAGTAACAACACGGGCAATCGATGGCAAGACCAGCAACGGTAGAGGGGGTGGTACATCGCAAGAGGATAACCGCAGCCCCGACCCCATTTTTCGAGGGAGCAGCATCGACAAAAATTCGGAGCCGGATGTCATCCGCCTCTACCAAAGGCATTGCTTCTCCTTTGCTGGGGAACTCGCCCTCGGGTGCCACGATGAGTGGGTTGCCGGTCCGACGTGTGCTAACCGATGACGGGGGGAGGGCCCAGAAGTGCAAGGATGTCGTGTAACGGGGTCCGATGGGCCTTGCGGCCGGGGGCGCTTCGTAAGACGGCTGCGTGTAAGGGGTGGGATTCGGGGACGCTGGCAAGGGGGAGTAGCGACGTACTGACACATGCGGTTCAGTAGAGGGTGGACAGTGAGGAGGCGGGCATGACTATCTATCGAAGCCGTGAGAGTGGAACGGAGCCCTCCGAGGATGGACGGAGCGGCTGTACGCGTGATACGAGCGAGTCTGCGGGTGATGCCTATCGAACTTGTGCCTCTCGCCTCATCACGGAGCATGACGGGTCGGTACCACACATCGGCCGCACACGTGAAACGGGGGACTGCTGTGCTGACATATAATTTGTGCGCGACAGTCGGTGACGCCCCGTAGTTAGCCTTGGTTAACCTCTCCAGTGGGATGGCGCACGCCACACCCTAGCCAGAGCCCGGTGAGTGGGCTGTCCAATGGAGCCTCTGGTCGAGAAAGGTGTGTTGCGGCACGGTTTTGACAGGATGGGTGCCCCAGATAAGACCTTGGCACGTCAGCGGGCGCGTCCTTTGAGGCTCTGCAGGGACAGGCCTCCCTTCCTCGCGAGAATTCGATCCATGCCGTCTTGTAAAGCTCGAACGTCGAGTTGTGGCTAGCAGACCAGTTCAGAGTCCCACCTCCCCGTGAGGTGGGATCGGCCTAATGTGAAAACAGGGCGGGGCAGGGGCAGATTTGCGGTAGGGAACCGGGGGTGTGGGGGGAAGAGCAAAAAGACCGGTGCGGGGCACACGAGCAGTAGTCGCGGCGGGCAATCAACGGTCATGTAGTCGTCTATCGTTAGTTGTTGATATCGAGCGAACTGCAATGAAGAATATAGGTAGACAGCACGAAGAGTCGGGGAGAAAAGGCGATAATGAACGCACTATGACTCGCGGTGGAGTAGGGTATGACCACCGGGAGCGAACCAAGGGAGATGGGAGGTTGTGGGCGGTTTCGGTGTCCAGTTGTTGCCTCCCAGAGCGTGAAGGAGGGTGCTATCGTGACGCACTCTCGTACATATCTATCTATCGAGTTCGAACATAGCTGCGAGGAGTATGATAAGTGAGCGAATGGTGAAAAATACTAGCCAATACTTACAGTATCCCATGTGGCTCGCTTCGAAGATACCACCTCGGTCTAAGCTGTGAGGGTGAAATGAGGAGTCGGAGACCGGTGTTATGGACAAATATGGGGGACATCATCAGTTCACGAGACGCAACGGTAACGACCCTGAACCCTGAGCGCTACCATAAAAACCTTTCAGGGCCCACTCAGCCCACTTCACGCTTACCACAACCATGGCTAAGGTTCGATTCCTGCTTCCTTCGATCAAGGTACAGTTTGACTCCACGCGTGACATGGAATGAGTGACTAGACCCGATCCATAGATGCGGACAACCGAACCCGTTTGGAATTGCAAATGCAAGCCCGAGGTTCGCTGCCGTCTCATGGTAGAAATTCCGCCGCCCAAACATCCTCACGTGTGGTGGATAATCCGGCGCCCCACCCAGTCTAATGCGCCGTCGACCGAGGTGGAAAACCTTACGTCCGGTGGAAGCTCGAGCTATAATGCTCCGACCGGAGATTCTGCCGAGAACACGGCAACAAGCGGAACCGCGGTGAGTCCATAATTCATTTATTCCCAGCGACCCGGTATACCGACCTACCCACCATCACAGCCCCAAACCCAAACAAACCATCAGGTCTCCGTGCCGCACATCGAGACTCTACCCGATGAGGTAGATGAAGATTGCCATGGAGACTCCGATTGGGAACCCGAGGAAGACGAAGACGAACTGGAGGAGGACGAACTAGAGGAGGACGAACTGGAGGAGGACGAACTGGAGGAGGACGAACTGGAGGACGAGTGAATAGTCGGGGTATCGAATTGTGGTTAAGTGATTGGTGTTCAGACAATAATGTACCGAATATACGTGTATCGCATACAGTCAGAACCTCTCAAATGCGAACCCCTTGACATAGATAATCCACCGGAATCGCCGGGCTTCTCGGTCCCATATTGCATTGCGAACATGCCACCCAAGAACCGATGATTTTCTGGAGAGCTTCCACACTCTATTTGTACGCGCTTTCAGATCGACCTGAGAAATCACTAGCTTCGGCACTAGACCGAAATGGGGGCTCAGGGACTAGCCTGCATAGCCCTGTTTCTTAGTTACTCTCCGATCTCCCTCTCACGTGTGCACGCTCATCACATCGAACGAGCATCATGTCACACCCCTCGATTAGAGAACGAATCACACCAGCCACAATTTTCAAGAACGATAGACGTCACACTCAATCAATATCTGTCGGAACCCTTCAAGATATGCTAAAACCCGGTTCCCGAGGGAATTTGACAGGTAGAACCGTAATTTCAAGCGCACTGCCTGTGTTTACTTCATTTCCAAAGTGATCGCTTACCCCTTTGCGCATCTATCGATCTAAGAACGATTATAGCCTTATCGAGAGAATAATCGAAAGAACATGTACAATACGCCCCTTCCACAGGCCTAGAGTAAAGCATGGCGAATTCGCGTGAAGCAGACGGAGTTGACTGGCGCGGTGAGAGGGGGTGTGCGATACAGTGGCTATATGCAAGGGAAACTCTTAGCCCATGCTCACCGACAGGTCAACTGGGGTGTAGGTGTGACTGAAACATTTTTTTTTTAAAAAAAAACAGGGAAGAACTTCCCTCTCATGTCTATGTCTATAGTACATTATGGAAGGAATACATTCGGCAATGCGCGGCCTACAATAAGTAATAATAGCAGTAAAGTTCCCCGTTAACAATCGTAATACTCTAGTGTTAGATCTTAGGTCTGATTTCAGCCATAACTTGAACACGAGCAGAAATCGTATCACGTGATTGCCCGTTCAACGCTAAGCAGGTGACTCATGTCTTACGTCCCATCGTGCTTCCGTCTTCATTGTGCGTCTTTGTTCGACCCGGTTCTGCCCACAACACTACTTGCCCGACACTGAGATGCCTAAGGTACATGTTGCAAAAGGTGTTCAGAAGGAGAGCTTCCAACTATACATTGAGCAAGAAAGCTCAAAAAGGCGACCAAAGGGGCAGCGTAAGTCGTTTTGCGATGCCTCAGTATATTAGTTCATTCTAACTAATTGATTTAATCCTGTATTGAACCATTTATGACCCCTTGTCGTCTCGATACCAGGCTTTGCCCGCACCATCTCCGATTTCACATTGATGAAAAAGGGCAAACTCATTTCACCAACGTTCGATGAATCCACCGACCAGTACTGGAAGGGTGTAAAAATGCAAGGCTACGTTGCATCGCTGTCTGGTAAATCGCGACACCATATAATGGCTGGGTGGTGGAACATCGACGCGGGCGACGTCCATCATGTCTTGATGGAAATCGATGGGATCATAGGGTTATTTCAGGAGCAAAGTGGCGCATGGCGTTATAAGTCGGTGTATTTCATTATTATCTCGATCTAAATTTACAATTCGTGTGCCATACAGTTACGAGCCCATTCTGTGGATAGAAACTAAAGGCGGATACAGTTACGCTCTACAATACCCCCACGAGACCTACGCGGAAGCATGGGAGGCCACCGTCGCAAGTTGGGCCGCAAACCACAGTGGACAGTCTGCCAAGTTCAAGGAATTGACATACCCGTTCGATCAACCCAAATGGTGGCCGGACGGCGACGACTGGGAGGAATTTTGTACACATTTAAAAGAGCTAACTGCCGCCTCCAAAAAAGTCAAGGAGACCTCACGCGCGGGCAAGAGTCAGCACAGGACAATGGTTGGACGCAGTGGCAAGACGAAGAGCAAAGCGAGGGGCGAGGCGAGGGGCGAGGCGAGGAGTACGACCAGGGCGGGGCAAAACCAGGCCAGTCGCCAAGGCGAGGAGGAAGGAACTGATGCTGATGGCGAAGGCGAGACCGATACTGAGGGAGGTGGGGTGAGTGGTCAGGGTGCGGCATCGAGTGCCACGGTTGGTGTTGGGGACAAGAACGAAGAGGACCACTGTAGCGGAAATGAGAGTCAGGAGCAAGAGGTAGGAGGTCTGGGTGAGCGCGTGGGTGCGGGAAGGGGAAAGGGGAAGCAGGTTGAAGGTAGGAGGACCGCTCGCAGGCCACCTAGAATAGCGAAGACGAAGGCGATAGCGACGTTGTCGGCAAGATCTTGGAGACCCAAAAGAGTGCGTGAAGAGGGACAAATCGATCCATCTGGTGAAGGCCAGGGTGGTGAAGATGCGATGGAGCTGGATGAGGAAGAGTTCAACCGGACGCCCTCCAACGCTCCAGTGACCCAACCCCGGGAGTCAATGTCTCAAACGGAGCCTGGACCATCTTCTCAACGGTTAACTGTTCCATCCAGTGTGGTGCCAGCTGATTGGGAGACGCGTAGAGCTTTGGCAGCACGAACGGCCAAAGATCAAGCCTTGGAGCAACGAGCCCCCAACGAACCCTCCACCCAAAGCCAGACGGTCGAACTTCCGGCTATGGAAATTCAATCCATCGACAATCGGCCAGCTGATCACCAACTCGGTAGAATCAACGAGGAGATCCATACTACGGTGGTTCGGTCGGCTACCTCTCAGTCGCCAGATCCCTTGCACTGCCCGTCCCCTCGTGCTGCTACACCAGGTTCTTCTTCCGCTGAAAGTATTCCATACCCGCTCACTCAGGTAGGTTAACTGTTACTCAACCATACTTCTCAGCCGCTTATACACGTAACTTGTAAATTGTTGCACTTTCGCCAGCGAGCGCCTGCTACCTCATCGCAATCCGATGGAGGCACTCAAGTAGCATTATCCAGTAATGCTGCTGGAAATACCGGGGGCTATGATGGCGACGCAAGTATGTATAGCCTGGGCCATTCCAGTATGTTTGTTCTTTTACTCGATTGTTTCCTTCGCTGCTCACTCAAAAGCCTTCGTATTAGGTATGAGTATGACAGGCGCGAGTTCGCAATCTCTTTCATCAACTATCCCGCAATCTGGTGCTGCAAACGCTAAACGGTGTAAGTTCCGATATGAACATACCTTAATCCTGCTTCTCCTCGGCCTGACTATGCTGTATCGTTTAGCTGTTAGCGGAAATAACCCTTTGAATAACAAGCTCAAAGGGTTTTTAAACGGTGTTGTAGTCTTCCGCAAAACTCGTGCGGTCTTGCTCGAAAAACCATACGCAGAATACTTTTCGTCCACATCTACAACGTGTGCCGTGCATGGGTTTCCAACAACAAATAATAATCTGACCACAGTAGTACCCTCTCAGACGACCCCTGCACCTTCTGCCGCTCCTGCCGCTCCTGTTGCGCCCGCCGCTCCCATTGCGCCCGCCGCTCCTGTTGCGCCCGCCGCTCCCGTTGCGCCCGCCGCTCCCATTGTGCCCGCCGCTCCCGTTGTGCCCGCCGCTCCCGTTGTGCCCGCCGCTCCCGTTGTGCCCGCCGCTCCCGTTGCGCCCGCCGCTCCCGTTGCTGCTGTGCCTGATGTTCAGCCTGTCCGCTCCGCGCTCCCTATATCCCCTGCGCATCGTGAACCCCCAGCACCGCCTATAACCGTGGGTTCGGTGGTCGCGAGTAGGACTTCAGCGAATGTTGACGAGGTTTCGCGCAACCTACAACAGACAGAGTTTGAAGGAGAGTGGGTGCAACCACGACCGCTTTTTGAACACGGGAGGAATTTACATACCCGCAAATATTAATCAAGCCCGGTATATTTTCTGAATTTTTTGATATTTTGATTTTGAGCCTGAGTGTCTTACTAACTCGTTCGTATCAAACCCGATATTTATTACTTTCTTTGCACTGGTATTCACGTCTGAAACATAGTATTTGACCCAGTTCAAGGATTGAGCTTTGTAATACCCCTTAGTATCCGTATCATATTTGGTTGTAAACTCGGACCCACGAGGATATGCGTCATGCAAGACCCGCACATTGGGTAAGCTATTAATGCAATATGTGCCGGCGTGTCACCTCTGTCACCTCTGTCACACAGTATAAAGCGGTATAAACGTAAAGTTTGCGCCCACACTAACAAATCAAATCAAACGTTCCACTGCCCACCACCTGGTCCACCACGCTTAACGAGAAATATATATCCAAAGATAATGTCTGACAAGGGAGACTATTTTTCCGAGAAAAGCTATTTCTCTGACGCGGGAAGTCATATGTCTGACCAGGGGAAAACTGATCAGCCACGAAGAATAGGTACCACATTTGTCCTTTTATGTAGCTACAAACCCACCTCTGACGCGCAAACGAAAGCTCCGCCCAATTTGAAGATAAAAGTTACGTTCAATCGGGCTAAAGATCGTGTGTGTTTTTGTTTTCTATTGCAAGTTTGTCCATCTGTCGCTGATTGTCGGACGTAGTACTGCTACTATTGTGAAGACGGTGGTTCAATCATGGATTGTAACACTTGCCCTCGTGGATATTGTTACGACATCATCGGAAAGTCTATGGATACAACCTTCCAACATACGAGCTACCCGGAAGCGCGACCATGTGTCAGTGTCCCTGTCGAAATGGTGGAAGATAAACGGCGAGTCTTCCGGTGCCCGGAGTGTTTGTCCAACGATGTATCCTCGCTACCGGATGTAAGGTATAAAGTTTATCTAAGACGTCCTCCCACTGACTATTTTTAGTATATTATCAATAGAGGCTCTCGAGCAACGAGGCGAGTGTCCATCAAGACCTCGGTCGCCCTAGTGGTCTATTACCTGAAATCATACCAGGAAACGGCCAGGGCGCTTGCCAAACAGCTACATGCTGCGCTCGCTATTTTTGAAATCCATGTCATACCAGTTCTCATCAAGTTGAACAGGAAGGTTCTAGTCTCCCAGGCAGAGGTGATTCGCCAGCAGTGAGTACAGATTCATTGTCTATGGTTTTATTACCTCACAATGGGACAGTCTACTCCCCCGGGCTCCGTATCATCTTGCCATTTTATTTTTGACGGAGAGCGATCCGAGGGGAGGGTGGTGGGTCATGTCGTCCGATGAACGTCTGGGTGCATTCCGCGTGGACGAAAAAACCTTCATCAATTACCACGTCGAAAGCCTGATATATCTAGCAACAGATGCGCTCACAGCACGCGTTTTCCCTATAAGCTGTGGAATAAACCTATTAAATGAAGATACGCTCGGTGTCATTTTTCGTACTCTCAATATGTAAGTTTGATAGCCGCTGCCGACATTTCTCCCACTCATATGGCATTTCCAGAGGTCCATGGGAGTCTATTGTTCTGCCTACATCGCTTTCCCTTCTGGTGAAGGACTATGTTAGTATATTCCCCGAGTTATTTGTGAACCTGTATTACTTTGGATTGCCGCTTAGAAGTTCCCTTCTGCGTACGTGGGCGAAATCCGAAGAAGCACGGGAACACACAGGGTTTCTCATAATGGAACGTGCAGCCGGGCACAACAAGCCATTCGTTGTAAGCAAGTTTGAACATGCACCAAACAGCCGTCCATTCGGAATCGACCTACCGATGGTACCTTCGGTATGCGGTTGTTGGGATAAACCCTCCCATCATTGGTCCTTGCGTTACTCCTCAAATGCGTTCGGGGAGCAATTTTCGTTTTATGTCTCGTCGTGTTGCTCCTTGGAGCTTCATATTGCTATCTACGCAGACCAACGCACTATATTCAATGCCCATGGGACGACAATAATGGAGGAGAAGTGGGACCCAGCATCTGAACGCTTCTCGTTTGACCCAATGACCATGGTTTGCATAAAGATATCGGTGAGCCAATGCGCGAATACATGCTGTCTATTCGTCTCATAAAATTATGCCCAGACATCAAGAAAAGGCAAAATCGAGCAGGCAAAACGGCCTAGGCATACAGCTCCCTGGACGGAGGCAGGTGCCAAGAACGGGAACCTAGTGTCCGCGTAGTTGTCGATTTGTTTAATTCCGCTCAACTTTCACCCCGTTTTTGTTATAGTATAGTTCATCAATCAGCCAAATAACGCGTGAAGTGGAAGAATCTATTAATGACATATGCAATGCCATTCCGTTCGGATACATACATACACATTCTCAATAGCGAAATGCTTTATACGTATGCCCGGGTGACATCAATCCCTACTATGCTTGTTGGAAGTCGTGTCTGCCAATACGTTCGACGGTGCTGCGCATGTTTCGTTAGCCGTTTTGTCGTCCTGTTCCTCGCGAGAGTCTACAAACTCAACTATGGCTGCGATCAGTAAATTTATCTGTCCGCTTATTCTCGTGCTCACGCGTAGTCATTTCAGCTAACCCCCCGGTCCCCTTACGATCCCTCTGCTTCTGACTTCTCCCGCTAAGGGCCTGCTGTACTTTTGTGGACATGTTTCGTTGTCCTGGTCTGGGACGACCGCTGGGAATATAGAGGTCCATTGGGGTGGCGGTCGAGTAATGTATGATTGAGCGACGAATTATACAAGGGGTACCGGAGGTGGTGGAAAGATATACGTTACATCAAGACGTGGAACGCCAGCAATTTGACGTCACGTTTTTATCAATACACATCGCACGTGACTACAACGAGACATTTTCAACTCAACTGGCAAACCCCATGGCGACAACTTTGGAGGTGACAAGTACACGAGTACTTGACTTTACAGAAAAACATTCGGAACGGTTGGCCATGATTATCGATGCGATCGCGGCAACGGAAAAAATCATCTTGATGTATGGTCCTGGCGTATCTGTTTCCAGCGGGATACCTGTGAGTGCCTCTACACAAATATCCGTGTGATGCCCCGGTAATTATCTTGTGGTTCTCACCTCCCCCCCTCACGGGACAGTATTTTCGTATGGACGAGTCAATAAACCTGAAGCATGGTAGCTTCGATTGGCAGACTACGCTAAAAACGGCATTTGACGACTGCTCGGTCTTGAACCAGCGAGCTAAATCACTCCGTGAGGATAAGCTTGCCGCATTCAATAAATACATGGTGGAGCTGAGAATACAGGCGCGTAATGCTCCTGCGAGCACTTTCCATCGGCTTCTTCAGCGAACACTACGTGAGCAACGTGTGGTACGATGCCTGACGACTAACTTCGACGGCCTTGACGAACAACCTGATCCTGATGATGACGGACAGATTATCAGGATGTATGGTAACAACAGATTCCTCCGCTGCCTTATGCGATCCTGCCCCGGCGTGTATTCTGCAGATAAGACATTTATGGATGACGAATTAAAAGATGGGAAAACTGTGTTTTGCCCCCCGTGCACGAAAAATGGTCAGTGCCTTACCCTGAAATAGGTTATTTGTAGCCCTACTAATGTTATGTGCTTGATCGAGTTAGCACAAACACTGCGAAGTCAGCGAGTTGCCAGCCGGTCAGCCTTGAGGTTCTTGCGCCCATCAGTTGACGCTCACATTCCCATCGATTTACATCCCAATGGCGACTCCCGAAACGACGTTCTGAAGGCCGCCGAACATTGCAAACTACTTCTGGTCGTTGGCTTACCCCTGAATTCCGATGAAGTCTACGACTTGATGCGTGCTATCGGGTCAGAGGTGCATCAACGATACGGTGCGGTGGTGTATGTCGACGATCAACCAATCAGTGGGCGTAACACGAGCCAGTCTATTGACTTCCACCTACAAGTTGATATTGAAGAGTTCTCAACTCGTGTCCTTGCGGCAATGGATAAGGTCGGTCTTATGCTCATTTGACTCTGGGCTGCATTTCCAACATAGCCTTCTTAGTCTCAAACGGCTGCCAATGACATGGATATGGACCCCACCATAGAACTCGATCAGTCAGAGATGTGGTATGAGGTAAGTGACGCTCTCGATGTGAGAATAGTCTTGGCTACTCATCAATTCGTTGCTGGAACCCAGGTGATGAACAATGTTATTGAACCTGAGAGCACATCGGAGGAGCCCGATGCCACTGGGCCCCTGTGCTGCATGTGCGGTGTATCGGATGCAAATTGTCTCATTAAATGCATCGAATGTGGCGACTCCTTATGCATCCCTTCCACTTACGGACCGTATGGTAAGCACAAGACGTGCCTGGTGTTTCGGGGGTATACTGGTAGAATGGTGGGCCCGCTACCTACAAAGGAGAGTGAGAGCGAAACGTTCGTATGTCCTTGGTGCTGGAAACATAGCGAGCGTGGTTTATACCCAGTGCGTCATGGCTTTTCTCGCTTTTATTAATGGCTATATGCTCACATTTTTCCCTCGCACCATTCACTCATCCCAAACAGCATTACGTCAGACCCGCACCACAGATAAATGTTCATTTGCGTGGCGTGGTTGCACCCCGCATGGCGATGGTGGTATTTTACCTCGACCAGTTCTGGCCCCAGACAAAGCACCTGTGCTCACTGGTTAAGCATCGTTGGCAAGTCTATGGGTGGCCGGTGCGTGAATCCATAATCCGAGCCAATTTCACGCACTGAATCATGAATCCGTCCATTTATACTACAGTCCTACGTTCAGCCAGTGAAGTTGGAGGAGCTTTCCAAAAGGCAAGATTGTCTTGAAAAATGGTAAGGCCACCTCCGATCATGATTACTACTTTCAAGTTTTAATGGATTTGGTAGCGAGTGGGAAAGCGGGACCTTTGATTTCTTTGTTGTCTACCTCACCCACGGCCTCCAAGGAGAGCTTGGCTATCAAATTTCGCAGGATCAATCCCTCGATCCAGTCAAGGTAACCCTACCCATGTTAACCGTCACTCCGCTAACGCATGTATGCGCATCAGTTCCTCCAGAAAACTCTTTCCCCCCTACATAGTATAATCCAACGATCCCGGTATACTCGTGCGGTTATGATGTGTTGTGGAAACCCGTCATACTCAGCTCGATACGTAAGAGAAACACAAGAGTGGATAAATCGGTGAGCTCAACCTCGTAAACTATCGCTCTCGACTCATGATAGGGTTTCGCTATTGGCATTTAAAGCGATGGCGTGCTCGATTCCCTACTATCGTTTTTCAATATCAAACTTGCACCGGCGTTCGTGGCGGGCATGATCGCACGAATGACAACAGGCCTAGCTAGGCGGGAGGCAACGTGGACCCGATCAATTCTTATTAACACCTGGTTGACTGATAGCATTGCTTGTGGTCACTCAGATATTTTGTATATGGACCGGTACAACCCGCCCCATATGTGGTTATTTTCGCCCTTCGATAGCCGTCCCCTGGGCAAAGAACTACCACATCTGCTGGAGATGTGTAAATGCACTCCGAAGAAGGGACCTTCCGAAGATGAGCGTCCACGACGTGCTCGTAAGGTGTGGGTAGTCTCCCATAATGGGACAATTGGTACCGCCCTGCGCGAAATAAAGCTCAGTGGTCGTTGTTCGTTGTGTAATCAGACGTGGGATTTACAAACTCAAGATCTAAAAGGTTTTCTGTACCAGTATGGCGGTCTATATGCGGCAATTGTTCAGTACTTCACGGTTTGATATGTATTGTACTTGTTGGGCTCGATGCATAGTTTAAAAGCATTTACAAAATTGTAATTTAGCGGTATTCCCCTCGCAGTTCTTTGAGTTCTTTGAGGTCTCTTTAAATTTTGAGCGCATCAATATATTGATGGTTTTAGTTTACAAGAAGGCGCAGTAATACGGGAACGATACCTGAACCCTGCGATGAGAAAATATAAACTGAGAAATGAATTGCCGAAGATGACTCGGATCAAAAACACCCTGGCACAGTCACGTGAGATTCCATGTTTCAACCCCCCCTCCGAACCACCTTTTCGTCAACTTCTCGAACCTTGTGTGGACGAAGTGGAGAGCATTTCGCCACTTCGAGACCCATATATGGCTTAACTGTGCCCCCAAAATACACATGACCTCTTCTCAATTGTCTTGATAACCTTGTCTCTGCTCGCTCCGACTTGAATAGGTTCCGCACGACAAGTTCTGAGGTAAGTCTATATTTCGCGCCGCATCGCACTGTGAGCTGATATATGGCTATTGAACAGAGAAATTTCTGATCCGGCATAATAGGTGGGATTCCTCGCTTTTGAGCAAGCCAGTAAGCCCCGGCCGATTTTATATATATTTCCTTCGTGTGCTTATGGGCCTCGGTCTTATTAACCAAAGTAATAACGGCTCAAGAAGAACAATGTATACGTAGGTACCCCCCGTTCCTCTTCTACTCATTATCGCTCATACCATATAGGTCGCGAACCTTATGGGATACGGAGCGAGCCTACAATCAATTACGGACGCCGTGGATTTGTAAGAGGATATCATGCGCAATCAGACCAAGGTAAGAGTTTCTCTCGTTGTTTTGTAGTTCACGATAGCACTTTGACCATGGTTTGCCCCTCGTCACCCGTCGGCCTACCCGAATGCTGACTTCCGGCGCACTGTTACCTTTATCTAACATAGAGCCCTCCAAGTCCAGGGTAGACCTCCCAAGGTAGCAGTGGTACACGGCGACGACGAGGTGAGCCGACTGATCACTTTATTCCCTTTATGCAACCCATCCGATTGGTATTAAAAATAGTTCGTCGCGTACAACCGAACCTCATTACATCTGAGCCCCGATCCACTCAGGTACGTCAGACTTCTCGATGTCACTTATGCACACACTCCGGCTTTAGGCCCCTAACAACTCACGATCAATGGCGGTCCAAAGGCTGGTGCGAAGAACGCCAAGCACAAGGTCCATGTAAGCCAATTGTGCACGCACTCTTCGTACATATTACTCACCATATTCCTCAGTTCCCACCGAGCAGTGGAGGCGGGCTGAGACACCCGGCATGTTAGGCACTCGCTGGCTTTGTCTCGACTAACTCGTCCGCCTGAAATCCAAGACCCCTTCGCAGCAGAGCCCGAGGAATAACCCGTGGAAGGGCCGGAACCCAAGGAACAGAAGCTCACAGTGAGTCGAGCGCCCACTAATTTGCTCTCGCTAACGCGCCCGTTAGGATCTCGAACCACGTCGCTCGCTAGAGAATGAAGCAGGGGCTCGATCCCCTTCCTGCTTCCCTTGCCCCCAATCAGTCGCAAGCAAAACGATCGCAGGGTCCGTCTCGTTTTGTTTTATTCGTCTTTGTAGTCACAAGGGGTCTTTCAGGCGGGAGACGGAATGGATGGCGTGGTTAAATCGGTAAGTCGGGCATGGGGTTTTATGCACGGTACTAATTAGGCTAGTTGGTACCGGCTACCGGATGAGCAGCCCCAAGTCGGTTTGTCGAGGAAGTCGACCCTGCATTCGGGCCTGTGTGACACTCCAAGCCGGTTCACAGAAGCTCGCTAATTCCGTAAGTATCATTCATGATTGCATGTACTCGCTAATTATTTGTGTCTTCTAGGGCAAGGTTCGAGCTGAAGGCCTCGTCGAAGGCAACCGCCGGTACCGACTTCCTATCTGAAAAAAAATGCTGTCGCCTCACCCAGACGGCAATCCCTCCATCCCGTCCTTGTTTTCAGCTTTTACGTCTCGTCGCTTTCCGATCGACATTTTATTCCTAATCATTTTTGTTTGTCTTTGCACCGCTGGGTTGAATGCACCGTCGACTCGAACACTTGTACCCGTCCAGGCTAACACGAGAAACGCCCCCAATGTAACCTGGCGCGATAAGGACATGAATGGAGTGGTTTCTGGATTTTTCATTTGTTGCGCCGTGAAGTTGAGGCGTCTACGCATATTGTATATATGCTGAAGGACGGAGATTTCTCGAAAGTGTAGCTCCCTAGTACATGTTATTAATCCCAGAGATAGACACAAATTCAATACAGAACTTTACTCTGGCACATTGAACGGATATCGTTGCATTCAAAATCTTGCCCTAACTCTCCCCTTAACATCGCCCTGAAGCAATATGCTCTTAAGAGTCACCCTTCCTCCACGCTATTCCCCAGTACTATAATTTCACAAATTACTTAAATTAACCCCCTCCCGATATAATCCTAATTGTACATATATTCGCAGAAATGTTTAATCGCAACGTACAAAACAAGTAAACGGCGGCCTAATGCGAACGCTCACCGCTACTGCCCGCACCCTCCTCCATCGAAAAGTCGTAATTCTCCTCATGAAACCCTTCAACACCATACTTTTCGCAGAACGCTACGACCTTGGCGTCTTCCATTTCCACCTGGTCTTGAAGTTCCTTGAAGCGCTTCAAGAGCTCTGATCCTTCACGTAATATCTTGTTGCGCTCCGCTCTAATCAAAGACGCTAAGGTCGGTTAAATAATCGCAACTACGAGGACTTACAGGAGGCCATCCGCGATGTGTAGCAGGCCACGCGACTCGCCCATTATTGGAGGAACGGTGTCGTAAATGTATATAATTTGTGGGCGCGTAGTATTCGATCGGTAGCGCTTCCGACAGAATTTACATATGAACGATTTTTTCGAGACGTTGGCTATACCAATATAGCAAGAGTGACACACGACGTGATCTCAGGTTGTGGAGGTATTAGTCACTAAGTCCCCGCATGATAAACTCAACTCACTGCAAGAAAGCAACCAGGTCTTCCTGTCGTCAGGCATCTCTCCCTGCGCTGGTCGTGACTCGGAACCAGTATCGACGTTGGTCTCGCATATGCTGCACATGAGGTGGGGACCTGCGGTCATCATGGCGTGATGATAATCGCGATCGCGTGGTCATAGTCGTTAAATAGGATTCTGTATGGGCATGTATTGATCTTCTGATGGTCACGTGAGTAGCTGTCATCCGCAAGGCTTCTGTCCGTGACCACCATGTCTAAAAGACCCACGACCCGCGGCAATATCACCTACCTCGACCATGAGCCTCACGAAATACCCGCCGGGACGCAAAATAGGTCACGGAGAGGACGAGGACTACAAGACATACCTGCCGTCACTCGTTACGATCGGTTTGACGGGGAGGCACCACCGCTGTCGCTCGATAGGACTCCAGACGACGTGGATGACTATTATTCACATTTCGCCTGCCCGATTTGCTACTTATGGCGTGCAAATGGCGAATCTAGGGCTGTTATTCCCTGTGGTAAGTTTCAACTGTTGCTGGTACCTCCTGCAAACGCTTACTCTATGCCAAATAGGCCACGTTGTTTGTGTCGGATGCTGGGACATGTGGGCCTACAGTCGCGGTAGGGGACCAGTAAACAACCGCCTCACATCATGCCCCACTTGTCGGAATGAAGTCAACCAAACCGACACTCGAGAAGTTGACTTTCGCGCTTCGAGGTTCAACAGCGCCACTGCTGTGACAGCGCGACTCGCAAATAGAATTACACAACTCAAGCAAGTGTTCGCGCTATACCTCCGTTTTGTTATATTTGACTTACTCCAAACAAACGACTACTCGCGTTCTAATTCAGGCAAGAGAATGGAGAATTGCGGGCCATACTCAACGAATTACGCGATAACGTTGCGTTGCTCGAGAGTCAGCGTCAGTCGCTTCTGCAATTTCAGACCGAAATGGCCGAGATTGTGGAGGGTCTCGAAGGGATGACTGTTGATGAATAACCGAACGAACTACGCTCCTGCTTCTCGTTACTGTGAGTGTATAATTAGCTGTGGTTATGCGATTAGTGTACCGACTGCCTTGCCTCTCTATAAAGTGAATAGCCAATATTGTTAGTGCCTCGTAAAGGAAAGTTCTTGCTCGCATCGCCGTCGCACTGAAACATACGTAATATATATACTTGAATGAAACGACGATAAGCTTTTATATATTCACGTTCAAATACATAAAACTCGTAGAAAAGCATAGTGAAAAACACCATGATGTGTATACATATCGAAACTTCAACCTGACTATTCGCCGCATACAGCTTCATAAAGCGTACGCAGTTTGTCGTACGCCCCAAAGACTGTCCCTTTCCCCGACTCGATTCGTGTTGGTAACTTTCTGTTTGTCTGGATAGACATCCCCCAGCGTGTGATACCTGATTCGAGATCCACATTTGAGGTGGTCGTGCCGTGTAAGTCTAGACCTCCGCGCCATATCGCTGAAACTACTGCAGCGCCCCCCAAGTCAAACGCGACTCGATAGCCTGGTAGAGTAAAGTAGCCATCAGGGATGGCTTTTTTAAGTTCGGGGCCCTCTATGAGTTTGCCGTTCTTGGTATGAATCCATTGCCCAAACGTGAAAATTTTGCCATAATATTGAGGGAGCGAATCAATGTCGTGGTCGACATGCATGCTGTTTGCGAAGTTACGACCCAATTTGTCGTGCATTGATACTGACATGTTTGAACCAAGACTCGGCCCATGCAACTTTGGAAAACTGAGCGAATGAACGCTAACCAACAAGGCTTACTCACGGAAATATCGCTATCATGATAGCCAAATAGGGGTACGGCAGTATCGGCAAGAGTCCTGATGTTTTTCGTCACTGCATATGGCGACAGCCTTCGATGCAATACAATCCAACCAATCTGCTCGCAATTAGAATCAGAAACTGGATTATATGCGCGGTTTCCCTTTACTAATCACTCACTGAAACAGGTTCCTGCTTCTCATGATACCCGATATAATACTGGGGATTGTGCCAGTCGTGCGGAGTCTGCGGTGAGTATTCCCCTGCTGCCTCCTTTCCTTTCCTTCCGGGCCTCCAACCACCGCCAAAAAGGCAGCCATCTGTGTGGATCAGTACACGTATGTACTCTAATCAAACATGACCACTTACGACGCTCTTGCACAACATCCCCTTGCGCCTTGCTCGTGGTCTTCCTGGCCTTATTTCCATTCTGTGCTCGGTTTATCTTTACTTCGTATCCCTGATCCTTTGCCAATTCCATGTACTCAATGAATACATTGACGGCCTGTTCTTCAACTTGGTCGAAGCTGCCGATTGGAGAGAACTGCACCGCCCACACCATGGAATACTTGTCATTCGGAGCGCGAGCAAAGCCATAGACTGTGCCATGTCTTAAAATTTTGAATTTAGCCTCCGTTAACATGTCCTTGGAGACGAATCCAGTTGATGGGAGTTGATTATCCCTGGCTGGCACAGGGACGGTTGGATCGTCACGGTTCGACTTCTTTTTGCTTCCTATGGTAGCCGCTGAAGGAGGAGGCGGGACAGCGTGAATATCGTCGTTGTCGATGCCATTAATAACCATGGTGCGGTTATCGAGAGTCTCGTGAGTGTATGCATCGATACAAAGTACACCGAATGGTCTTCTGCCGTCATCCACATGGCCGGCAGCATGCAACCCCAGTTCGTTAGATAAATCCCGGAGTCTTTCTAAATAAGTTTGGTGAATTTAGGGCCATACTTTACATGATTGCATGTCACGCACGATTTCTACGTTTCCTCGTATCGGCACGTTTTTCCCTTTGAATTTTCTCCCTCTCTTTCTACGGTTGTATCGTCACTAATAAGTACCCACGAAGAAAATGTTACCGCTTACAATCAATGTGTTCTCATACTTCTGCAGGAGTTTGATCTTCTCGTCGTACGGCATTTCGGGATAAATGTGATAGCCGATGCCGCTTTGTAAAATATATTAGTAAGATGTTTAACGGATAGACAAAAATTAGCAGCAAAACTCACAGAAAATAGTTAAAGTAATGTTCAAACTCCCGGTCGTGATTGTACGCATCAACCATATTGTCGAAACTCTCCTTTAAAACCATAACGAGCTTGAGTAGCTCATCTGAAACTACCTGTTCGACTCTCTCGGGTTGAACGGATGCAAGGATATGGGAAACGGCATCTCCTATGTAATCGACGTCTTTTAGCAGTGTCACCCTCTCGAAACTGTCAGCTACCACACGTAGTATCCTTGTGATTGATATGAAGTCCAGGAGCGCAGGCATGTTCAGTAGCTGTATCAGTGTAAAGGTTGGATTGTGGTTGTTAAGGGTGTGGTAGTGCTGACGTGACGCCATCTGTGATAGAAGTTTATAATCGATGTAAATTTACCATCTGTACACACGGCACTGCCACGCTGTATATGCACTATTTAGAAACTTGTCTATCATCTTATTTCCAATCTTCCCTAGTCCCTACATATCAGAGTTGATTACGACCGCGCGTGTAGATGCGCGTATGTTGGTTGTGAATGCTTGAGATAAGACTGGTGACATCCAGATCACTCAGGTAACCCTGGCCGGATGATGCACTGAGGTGCGCCTGGACGGTTTTTGCCTCGTCCCTCGACGCGACCGCAAAAAGTCGCTTTTCTTTCGGCAAAGAATCATCTGTATATACATGATAAATAACATTATCGCGTTTGTACAGCAAAAAGAGATAAACTGCGGGCCCTGGTAGACTATCGGTGTTTATCGGCCTCAGGGCTAGCAAGATAAGAGGGCGCGAAGGGAGTCCGGGGTCCTCCCAAAAGTGGCAAGCGCACATCGGTCGAACAACTAACAATGGCGCCACTCACAAAAAGGCGAATACGGGTTTTGATGGGTGGAGCTCGGATACACCACTTAAGATTAGTAAAAATGGAAATTGACCTTGATACGCATGTATTTACATATGAATTTTCACAATCGATGCTACACTACTCAAATTAGGGAGGAGCGGAGTGCCAAACCATGACCCGATGGCCATCTGAGACTGGAATGTCCGAGAGAACATTTGGTGCTGTAAATGGTTTATCATCAGCTGCCCGCTCGAGAATGCGCGCTCGGCATCAACGGATGAAGCTAATCAGCGTACAGTGAGTAAGTAGATGTGCATATTAAGTTACTCGAATCGACTTACCAGGCGCAGTCAGATAATCCAGCGCCATGCGAGCAAGGCGGGGACGCGGACCAAGTTGGGAATTCCAGTATGGGATAACGCCTCCATGCTGGCGCACAACACCGGGGGGGGGGGGCAATTGGAGCCCCAAGGTAAGAATGGGTTGAGTCGGTATCGGGCTGTACGGGAGCCCCGGAGCTCGATGAATGGCATTGTGTATATATGTTGCCACCACGCTATAATGCAATCAGATGGAGAAAAAACAAGGATTAAAGGCGAATAAAGAACTTACTGGACGAATCTGGATTAGGTCCTGTTGAGAATTGCTGGCTACGGGGAAGAGCTCCATGAAGCGGGCAACAACTTGGGTACGGATCGGCTCGACAGCATAATTCCAGTCGGCGAACCATTTAAGCTTACGATCGGGACACATAACTATTGAGGGAGTATATAATCAGAATGGACATAGAATACCCAAATCATAATTCGAGACAATATACCAATGGCGATCGTGTAGAAGCCCGATTCGCCCATATTATCAATGTACTTGTCGTTTGGGCATGCATATATCAGGTGCGAGTGCGTGAATTAGGTCTTCGTAGTGCGTGAATCAATTTTTTAGCAACGCACGATCTCAGCCTTAGCAGAGCATGAATTATTGCTTAGTAATACTACGCATACATCCACGGGAACCCGCGTAGTCACCCGGGCCAAGTCCAAATGGTGCTAGTACCCGTACAAATTATTTCAAATCGTTGTCACCCGTCCCAGATTCATACCACACGGTTATCCCCACGGACATATCTGGCGATCCGTTCCCGTTTTAGTCCCTATCCCATGCCTGAACCCGCAGGTAGCCAAGAAATGAGTTTGGAGGAATGTAAATATCTCTTGGACAGTGGTTGCTATGTTAATCTGATGGGTAATAATGGTGAGTCTCAATGATTCAAGTGCAAGCAAGTACACGCTTACCGGGTAAATCTCACAAGATCAAAGTTTGGCGCCAATGAATGTAAATTTGCCGCGCAATAACACGCGAATTACTGTGGATATTGCAAGGCCTACCTTGACCCGGATTGAGGCTATTCTAAAGCCTTCGAGGGGTGGGAGCAATGGTCATCCATTCTTACCAAGTTGGACGCACCTGTCCTCCGTCAAATTCGTGCAATGGCAGCGGCGGCTCTCCGAATCTTTTGTCATCCTGATTACGCGTGGGGCTACACACTTTCGACGGATATGGGCGCTATTTCCACTGGTTTTGGAGCGTCTTATGGAAGAAAAATATGACACCTAATTCGGACATTCATCGAGCGGGGCGATTTACCAAAAAATCGATATGGGAATGGAAAAGACTCGATCATTAATGATGAAAACTTTGCATATGAACTCAAGCTACACCTTCAGACTATAGGCAAATATGCGAAAGCACAGGACATTCTGACGTACCTGGACACCCCAGAAGTGAAGACCCGATTTAATCTTGAGGAGCCCCCCTGCCTACGGACTGCTCAGCGCTGGATGAAAAAGCTTGGATACACGTGGAGGAAAGAATTAAAAGGTCAGTATGTAGATGGTCATGAACGCGAAGATGTGGTCAACTACCGCAACAACTATTATATCCCCGAATGGACCAAAATGGATCGCAGAATGAGGAAATATGATTCCGTCACAATGGAGGAGATCCCGCCAGTTTTGGAGCCAGGAGAGAAGCCTATTATTGTCCTCAAGCATGACGAGACTATTTGCTACGGGCATGACCAAAGGGATATCCAGTGGGTCGGAGATGATGAGACCCCACAGCCTGTACCCAAAGGTGAAGGATTATCCCTTATGTATGCAGGGTACATATCTGTTGATGGATGGCTACGCAGCGATGACCCGTAAGTAATGACCCAACTTTACCTCGCATACATTCAACTTTTTGAAACATAAATCTTTGTAGAAACAGAAATTCCGAAGTAATCCTTCGACCAGGGGCAAATCGTGATGGCTTCATGACCAGTTCACGAATATGCGACCAAATTGTGAAGGCAATCGACGTTGGAAAAGAGCAACACCCAGACCACGAAATTGTATCTATTTATGATAATGTAACTACGCATACAAAGAGGAAAGAGGATGCTCCAAGCGCCTTGAAGATGCCACTTGGCCCATCGAGCAAGTTCGGAATCACAGTGATTGACGAGAACAAGAAGAAATACAAGATTCGGATGAGGGATGCGAAATTTGCAGATTGAACCCCTCGGTCGCTTTACTACCCTTCAGATTACCCAGAACACAAGAACAAGTTTAAAGGCATCGCTCAAATCCTCCGCGAACGAGGTATTGAGATTGGAGAGCTTAGACTCCAATGTCACAACTTCAAATGCGCTCCCGGTGCTACTGAATGTTGTACTCGACGTATTCTCTTGAATCAGCCAGACTTTGTGAATCAAAAATCAATATTTGAAGAACTAGCAGAGTCTCATGGGTGTCGGGTTCTATTTCTGCCAAAGTTCCATTGCGAACTAAACGCAATCGAACAATGTTGGGGCTATGCAAAACGAGTCTATCGTGCAATGCCTCGATCAAAGACAGACGCCGAAGTTCGAGAAAGGATGATGAAGTCCTTAAATTCGGTCCCTTTAGCATCTATGCGAAGGTGGGATACTCTTCATGCTTTGGTTATTGTATAAACTGAGTTTGTATACGCTAGATTTTGCAACCGGGCACTCAGATTTGTTGACGCCTATCGAAAAGGCTTAACCAGAGCACAGGCAGCATGGGCGGCTAAGAAATACCGGAGCCATTGGGTACTTCCTCAAGATATCCTTAAAGAAATTGAGGCCGAACTGCTCCAGAGGCAGGACCTGCACACAACATCAAAGCAGTAAACCTCATTTAGGACACCGGACCCCCTTCGTGCCCTCTCGACCGGTTGTCGGCTGTCCGCGGCTGTGCCATGTCATTCTTATCTTGCTAGCCCTGAGGCCGATAAGCACCGATAGTCCACCAGGGCCCGCAGTTTATCTCTTTTTGCTGTACAAACGCGATAATGTTATTTATCATGTATATACAGATGATTCTTTGCCGAAAGAAAAGCGACTTTTTGCGGTCGCGTCGAGGGACGAGGCAAAAACCGTCCAGGCGCATCTCAGTGCATCATCCGGTCAGGGTTGCCTGAGTGATCTGGATGTCACCAGTCTTAGGTACTCACTCTTAGACCATGCCAAGGCCTAGCAACCACTAGGAGGATCACACATAGAACAAAGTATCGCCCATCTTATGCCGAGCTAATTATCAGGCAGTGGAAAAATGTGCACATAGTAAAGACCAAGGTTGTTGTGATTTTGTATAGTATTCGTCAATAGCTACGATGATAAGTTACGCATATGTTCTTAATGATTCCACCGTCTCGAAACCAACGGTCGATTCCACTGCACAACAGGGACTTGCGCCATAGTCCTCGACCGCCTACACGCCTCTCACACCCCGTGCTGAATAGGCCCATACACGAGAGTGACCGACAAGTCTGCACGATAGTACGCGACAGGGACTTACGTCGTAGTTGTCGATCACTCCCTGCGAGGCATGCGCACAATCCCAGACCTCTCGTATATGCTTCAAAAAGGCCCACATGTACACGCGCGGCCAGCCAAATCTGCACGATAGTACGCGACAGAGACTTGCGTCGTTGGTGCTGACCGCTTGTACAACCTCCACGCGAGTATCAACTAAGTGAACGCACGAGAGCGACCGACAAGTCTGCACGATAGTACGCGACAGGGACTTACGTCGTAGTTGTCGATCGCTCCCAGTGGGACACTTAATCGGAATCCGAGACCGCGGCAAGCACACAAGGCTTGGACACCACGCAATAAATATCGCAAACGGCCATCGACGCACGCACGCTGCCACTACTTGACTTGGTCTCACCTCCCAACTCATAGCCAAGCTACGAGAAAAAAGGGTCGTTGACCGAATGGGCATGACAGGGCGTGGTCGTGGGGGCGCAGAGGGGTGTTGGTGTTGGTGTTGTCGTTGTCGTTGTCAAAGATAAACATTCGGCACTCACGTGATTTAACCTGAAGAGGGTCTGGGTCACATGACTACGCCACACAATTACGCCCCTTTGTTTGTACACTTTACCAGCCCTTCTACGGCTCGGGCTTGATTTCTGAGTGACTGCCTCAAAAATGGGATGGATCAAATCCATCGACACGATGTGTGTATGTGTGTCTGTGTGTCTGTGTATCTAGTTAAAGCCGACATGTATAGTCTGCGCGATCATGTTACCGACCTTGCGAAACCTTGACTAAACGCTTATATCACGTGCGAAGCGGCGACTATTTCTGTATCAAATTATCAACGCCGCTCGGCGATTACCGCCGCCAAAACACAAGATGCGAATGCTTCTGCCCTGCCAACTAAAAACCAATGTATGAGCATGAGCGTAGGAACATAATAGAATTATGTCACAAAGTCCTGTTGTAGTGTGTGTTGTGAGTAGCGCTCGACATGGCGATTAATTTAGTCACAGTTTTGCAAGCTCGGTATTAAGCCAATATCGCCCGGCCCCCCGCTACCACCTAGAACTACAACCTATTCCCCACACTTTAGGATCAACTGGAAATCTCGGACTACTTGCTCATTTCAATTTTGCTCGACGTACTCTCGACCTCGAATCGCACCTGGTTTTTCATTATTATCTTCGGCTCAACTTTTAGCTCGTGGCTAATTATCGCGGTTTCTTCAACCCTCGGTGAGTATGTGAGCTTGAGAGGGCCTCTTCACCGAGGTCCCGTACTCAGGGTGCAGCTTGGCAATAAGCTCGTATAGCGCAGGCCTGGAAAGTACGTTTACCGGCCTTTTGGAGGGCGGTCATGGATAGGATGTCGCAGCAGAGCGCGGGGTCATGGACAACTTTGGACAATTTAGCTTCCCGTGCGACGCGTCCTGTCTCTAGAACTGCGATTTGGCGGGAAAATAGCGGGTTATATGCCTGTACGCCAGGAATTCTAGAGCTATGGTGCCATATATATTGAAGCACTCATGTTTATTATCCATGGGAACACGGTACGACGGGCGTCATAGGATGCAGGGGTGGGAGAGGGTTGTATAGAGTAGGGTCCAGTTTTAGATACGTTTGTAACTATCAAAGGTGGTCTAATGGTGAAATTCGCAGTGATCTGCATTGAAATTGGGTGCACTTTGCTCAGGAGTATTCTTCGGCTAAAATACGAGCGACTGAAATGCCCGGCCCTTGCAGCAATGCTGAATGTTCAGGACAGAAACTAACTAGGCTTCTGGGGGTGAAAATACGAAAGTGAGGATGGGGAAACCACCGAATGAGAGGCTGAGCATGCAAATACTAAACCAGTTCCTGGTGCCAGAGAGGAATGGCTTATTTACGAGAAATATAAGCGCATATATCCCGGTTTGCTGCTACTGGAGTGGTACTTTAGGGTATTTAAGGTTTAGGATTATTACGATAATACTAAATTTGTTTATGTACAATTCTACTATGTGTAACTGATATTAACACCCAAAGGTAGCTCTGCACAATATCTACCGCTCACGCAGTGAATTCTTCCCTTGAAGTCCGAACATGGCAACCGCCAAGTGCGGCCACAGCTGGAGCAAGTAGCGGTGATCGTCAGTTCGCACATGTAACGTTTGTCTGTTGCGTCATGCTGTATTACCCATCTCTTGCCCGCAACTTCCCCCTGTTGTACTTGTGAGTCGGGGCAGAGGCACACCGAATTGATGTTCGGTAGACCCTTTCCCAGTGGCTTCTCATCAAATGACGATGCCAATAGCATGTATGGGTGTGACCACTTGCTGAATACCACAAAGTTACAGTGGCCAAATAAATCGTCACTGCCCATCCAGGAGCACATTATTTGGTCCGCCAACTGGGACCAGCTTGCTTCTCCTCGGACGGGATTGTTCTTCAAGACGCCTAAAATAAAGGAGATCCAACCCCCTATGCGGAAACGAGTCAAGTCAACGCTGGCGATCACTGCGTCAAACACGCTTCCCCTGGGGTGGAGTCAACATCTTCCTCCAATGGGATACAGACCAGCCTACCCGCTTATTCTTAGACTCAAAGTTTCCAAACCCGCCGGCGAGAGGAGTTCATTTTCTGCGCATATCATCACCGCTAGCGACCAAGTGGCAGTTTCAGTCGTGCGCCCTACAAACTTCGAGGAATATTCCAGCATCTGTATGACAAACTCAGTAGGCAGGCCTAGTAATTTACGATCTACTGGCACTGACCTCCGCTATCTCGGGCCCTGGTGGATTGAAGCCTTCCTTGGAATGGAGAAATTGAGTGTATGATGAAACATATATAGAAACCAGATAGAAGTGCGGCCTGTGTGTTCAATGGTCAAATGAATTAATATACTTGACTTTTTCCTTGTGTCACGTACCAGTCTTCAGGTGGAGAAATAGTCTCTCCTTTCCCAGCGACGTTTATAATGAAATGTAGACACTGATACAAATAAAGTTCAGTTGAATCGGGGGCACGATACA
Organism: Ceratobasidium sp. 423; assembly: GCA_019616915.1. Classification (NCBI taxonomy): domain Eukaryota; kingdom Fungi; phylum Basidiomycota; class Agaricomycetes; order Cantharellales; family Ceratobasidiaceae; genus Ceratobasidium; species Ceratobasidium sp. 423. The sequence continues at coordinate 36,083 of WSTI01007699.1, forward strand.
CAGTATCATTTACCTCTCGTCCTTGGGCTGCGCATGCTTCCATCATCATCTTAATTAGGACGCGCGAATCAAAGGTCGCCCAAACATTATGGTAGACAACAAATAGGAGTGGAATAGAGGTGTTTGAACTTGTTTTCGGAGAAGGAGTACGGAGTTCGGGGGCGAATCTGACTCTTTTCTTGCCCACGACCGAACCTGCAGTTGGCGCCTTGGTCGTCGATTGAGCACCCGACTCACTACGTGAGGCGTATATTGCCGGCCTTTTGTGCTGCATTCGAGGATCTTGCAGTAGTTTGGAGATCTGGGTGAAAACCCCACTCTGTGAGTCTGAAAAAGTGGACGGGAGTACTATCACAATTACCTGAGCAGTTACCCAGGACTTGGTCCTCCGATTTGGCCACTATATGATTACACTCCTTTAGCTTGCGGCCTATAGAAATAGCAAGTATTGTGTGGTGTGCTTACACTATGCAGTGCGTCCAAATATCCTCGGGCCCACTCCTCGAGGTCCATCTGAATGTGTAGGTCGATATACTTGGCCCATGAGCTTGGTGGAAGGGTGTACCAGTCCACATAAACTACGATCCCGCCAGACTGGCGGACAGTACTTGCTAGCACCTTAACCAGGCTTGCTGCGCCCTTCGATTTCAATCTAGTGCCCATGATGAGCAGCATGTGGCACTGAGCATCCTGTAGTACCAGTTGATCGATAGGTTTGCCATTCTTCCATAGTTCCGTGACTTGGTCATTGAGTAGCACGTCAGGAAGCAACTCCCCTGGTTGGGGAGACCGCAGGTTTTTTCTGTTTCCGGCCATTCCTACAACAACATACGGTTCGTTAGGTGATCGTTCTAGAGACCCAAGAATCAAGCACTCACGTGCTGGATTAACGAGGCAGGTCGGGCATGGGACATAACCGTGGGATAGGAATTGTTCATCGAAATCAGAGGGCGGTTGGGTGGGTCGCCGGTTACATACGCAACATTTGAGATATACGTTAGTCCCATGTAGTTCAAACACAACCTCTTCCATATCCTTTCGATCGCGCGTTTGTAAGCCATCAATGTTCTGGGTGTAGCACCGAACCAATTGCTTAGTGTCGTACAGCCTTGATATCATTGCATGACAACTGGTTGGCTTGGCCGCACGGAAAGCAACCCTCATTCGAGCCATCTCTTGATTAAAGATCCGACGCTTGTTGTGGTCCAGGAGTGTACGGGACTCGAAAAGTTCGGAGCCTCTCAGTTGCTGACTATCTCCAAATGTTTGATTTCGTATCCCATTCTCCGAGCGAAAGTCCTGTATACAAGCGATAATCAATCAGTTCAGTGAACAATTGGCGGGTGTAATCGCAACGGACCGGAATCCCCGCATGGGTGGATATGCCAGCTCCACAAACCAGTGTAACTTTGCTGGCCGATGGTAGGATTTGGTAGATATGATCAATAAGGGGGCGGTGGTATGCATCAGAGCCCCGAAGGGTTGGAATCGAGGGCGAGCAGGGCATATGCTTTTTACTATGCTTGCCTGTGTGCGTACGCGGCAAAAAGGGGCTCGAACCTAGCAGAGAAGCCATAACGAGTGCTCAAGGGGAGAAGTGAGTTGAGTGGCTAGGGGGTGCTGAATGCTCTGGGTCGGTGTGGATAATGTGTGGTAGTTATCAACTTTTAGAGTAGTTATAGTCAGCACGTACTTGGTGTATTGAAAAACAAACAAACAAACTCTTCGAGAGCGTAAGTCACGTGCGATCATTCAGAATCTATGTTAGTGATGGTGCGGAGTGCCATTGAGTACGCATATACGCTCTCAAGAATGGGAATGGGATCACGTGATATGATCCTGAGGTAAAATACTTCACAGCCTGAGCGTACCCCGTACGCACCCCTGGTCAAATGACTTCTTCCTTAAATTTGAACCAACATATTGCTGCATTTCAATGATACCAAAAGCTGGTATATGCAACCCACCTCTCCTATGTTTAGCAGTGGAGGATGCAAGGAGTCGTAGTTTTCATTTTGTACTCAAGGGCGGTAGTTCGGGAAAAAGTACCATTTCCGGTGGCAGTGGTAGTAGTACTCGTTGGGTGGCTCTAAATTTCAAGCAAGGTGAGGCAGTCTAGGGCGTAGAGATTCGTCTAGTTCCATAAGCCCAAAGAGCCTTCTTGCCTTTTGTTCTATCTTTATCCATCTTGATGTGGAGCATCGATGGGAACGTGGCGTTATCATGAATGCGGCGAACAAAGGGTTGACATTGGCGTGCGATCAACCTGGTGGATTACCCGAGCCGACCAACTAACCATTTGCGAACGATGCGTAGCCCCTGATTTACTGGCGTTTCACCCACCCCGGAATCTTGAGGGGCGGATTACCCACATTTCCTAGACCATTGGCTTCTCTTGGGTCCTAATTACTACATTAAGCCGAATTTCCCCGGTGCGCCACGGAGCGCTCTGAATCTAAAAGGCCTAAACAAGCTAGTCGTTGGAGTCAAAGATCGCTTTGGAGTGATCAGTATCTAAGGGGTCCCTCGTGGAACCCGAGTCCGTATTGCGAACAAACACGAACTACAATGCCAAGATCCTACCCCTGTTCTACCTTATTTCTTGTTCACTCTTGTCTTTGCAATGCAACACTAAGCGGCATACAGTCTGGGTGGGGAGGTCTACTAAATATATCAAAGCAAGTCCAAGCCACCTAGAAAACACATAGAACTAGGATTCTCTTCAAGGAAAGGGTATATCAGTATGAAATTACAGTTTTCTGCACTGTCTGCGAACCGAGAGACAAGTCGAAGCGTATGCAAAAGGTTTCAGAGCTTTCCAGAGAGCAAGGGAGGTGGGGCGAATAAAATGAAGCCACTAATAGAGACTTACGGACTGTATGACTACACGACTCTTTCTGCCAGCAGCCATAGGGGCGGAATTAGCCGAACCTAACCTAACTTTCTTAACGCCACTCCGCATGGTACCGGGGGTCCATACTCATGCTTCGACCAATCATTCTGAGAGTTATGCTGATTCTAGGGAAACAATTCTGCTGAAGGGGTGCTGTGGACCATATGCATCGTGATTGTGAGCGAGCACTTCAAATTGTCACAATGATGCGTGATACGGTCCTCTTCCTTGGAGTAATAAACTGATGGGGCACCGAGATGGAAAGCAAACTAAAGTCAGGACTCGGCCCTGGGTGTGCAAGAAATAACTCGACGGATGTCTGTTAAAGATACGGATTTCGCAAGTTGGTGGCTCTTCATACACCAACTACCATTTACGAATCGTCATTGCCTCGCCGAATTTACATTCATGTAACGGCCAAAATGTTACCATTCCCCATTTGCGCTGGGTGATCTTCCGAACTGGCCCACGCCCTCAGCCCGGGTGGGCAAATCCGCTCTCAATTTAAAATCACTTTTTACGTCTTGGGTTCGCTCCCCCTCCCCTTATATTCCCACATCGTCCATCTATAATCACCTTCTCGTCCGCTCTCTCACTCTACCACCCCCTCTCCTTTTTACGTAATGCCCCCCCGTAGACC
>WSTI01007701.1:0-21534 GCA_019616915.1 Ceratobasidium sp. 423
AAACATACCACAGGACCACGCGATTCGGACATGGATCGAGAGTGTGAATGAGACCGGTGCGAATGGCGCGAAGATGGATAACTGTAAATAGTCGACATCTGGGCAACTCGTGTTTCAGCTATTTTGCTTTGTGTCACAATAGGTAATAGCGTGAAAGGGTTTACGTTTATGTCAATGAGACGCGGAGAGGGCAAATTGGCGGTGGTGGGTCGGGGTGAGGGCGGTTGCGATTAATCGAACTATTTGGTTATGTCAGGACCTCAAGGCAAAAGAAGTCAAAGATCAATCTGATCGGTGGGTCCGAAAAAAGCTTCCGAAGTTTTCCGGAGTTACGTTTATTTGTAATTTACAGGATTGCTAAACAGATAAAATTGGCCAGGTCCTCACGCAGGTGGGTACGGACTTCCAATAACATCCCCAGGGGTGCAATTGAACAGACCCGCTGAAGGACCTGTAACATTCAAATTCAAACATGTGTAGGAAGCCGCACTGTAATTCGAAGGGGGGCTGACAATCAAATTGGTACCTTAGTGTTTTACTTCGTTTGAGAAGAGCTAGGACTCACGAAAGATTTATGTCTTGGAGATACACAGGACCACAAGCCCCTGGACTGCATACCAGCGATGCGACCGTGGAGTTGTATTTTCCACTCGATGTTCCGGTTATGTTACGCAAACTAAATTTAGCATCAGTATACCAGGTCGCACCGTGGAGGCAGAAACATACAAGACGTTGTCGATCTTGACACCAGAAGGATAGGCGGTGCAGTTGGCTACGCTTGTTTTATAACAATTATCGATCTAGCCAGTGCGGGTCAGTATTTTATCGTGGAAGCAGGGTGGGTGGGCTGACCGTGATGGGATAATCGTTATCGACGTTGTGGAAATTCGTGTATATGATATTATCGACAATTCCATAGCCCCTGTTCTGACCTGCAAAGGTCTAGGAAATAGCTTGGGTATTAAGGTTAAGCGCAACGCCTCTGGATATTCGTTTACCTTGATCCGAACGCCATTCTCCGACTTGCTCATCCAAATGTTGTCTATATGCGTACAAGGTCCCAGTTGATGGCACCACGCCATCAAAGGAGAAACTTACCGACATAGATATTACGAACTACGTCCATCACTCCCGGGATTTCGCCAAGAGACCCTACGGATATGCCGTGCGATTCCGTGCATTGAAGGTTTCGTACAACAATATTCGTACTGTCTGTTGTTGATGGCTATTTCAACATGTATCCGCGACATTTCAACAAAAACCTACTTGGTTTAAAGCTAACGCAATCGTCTCCATTATGAATAACAGAATCCTGAATCGTAATACCATCCGAACGGTACGTATCCCACCCATCGGTCTCACGCATGTCGGCAGTTGAGTTAGAAACAGAGTTCACAGTGATGTGTTCGTAAACGACGTCGCTGGATTCTTGAACGAGATTCGCCCATTTGGGAGTTCTGCATAAATTGGTAAGATCCTTGGCTCGACACAGGGGTGCCACAATACTGGAACACTAACTTGTAAAATGTGATGTTGCTAATACGGGCATTGTGTGCTTGGTGGACCACTAAAGTCAGAGGTGGGATCAATGAGGCATTACCAGGTCGGGCATCCCACCAACTCTGCCCAGAGCCTTACAAGCAATTAGCCAACGACTCGGATTCGATATTTTACCGCTTACCATCGATCGTCCCTCCCCCGTCCATGACAATGTTTTCCCCACCAAATAGCCAAATCGCCGAATTCCTCTGATAGGGTACCGCAAAAGCGTTTCCCGCCCAGTAAGCAAAGTCAGGCTTCACACGAAGAGTACCTTCAAGCCGGAGATGAGTCCCAAATAGGCCGGTTGTATTCATCGCGGTGGCAATATTCAAGGTTGTGTCTTTTGGGACGCGGACTCGGGTGTTAGACTAATCGCATCGGGCAAATCGCATCGGCCGTGTAAGTCGTGGCTTAAGGCGCATATACTGGGGAAAAACTGACCTTTAGCGCTTTCACAAGGGATGGAGCATCATCCTTATCTTTCCCACGAGACTTGACATCCGTCCACTTTGCATTCTGCTTTGAGTCAGCGATAACACAAGGGCTGAGTGCGAGTGCGACCGCGGCGGTCAGCTGAAACTTCATGGGGTTCAAGCGTTGGGGGTTCGAGCTGCCTCGACATCATGGTATGCTGATATCTTTTATAGTGGAATATTAGAGGCGGAAAGGCCGGGCCGCCAATGAAATACAGGCATGGCGGTGTTTTGGCTTCAATTGTCTCGGCGCGCCAGAAGTGGATCAAAAGTCAGATCGCACCTCGTGACTTTTGTAATTGTTGGCGCGCTCACGTGACATCAACCACGATCCACGGCGATCGACAGTCTTGTGCCACTAACTCTGTCCACAAAACAGCATACGTTTCTGTCGCTCGAATTTAGAACCTGCCACTATTAGAGAAATCCATGTGGGTCATCTCCGGCCCGTTTGATGGAGTTCAGGAGGGTGTTAGTAAGCAACTCAACGTCGTGCTTGGCTTTCACCCGAATTGACTTGCACAATAGAGGAGAAACTCTTGAAGCCTGGAACAACTTACACTATTGGACGTGCTAAATCTGGGCAAAGTCTGTTGAATCGAATCAATTTGGAACAAAAAGCGATTAGCCACGAGCATGTCGAAATCATTGTTGGGAGCTACGAGATCGACGATGTAGTAAGTTACATCCTAACGAGATGATCTATTAATTTATGAGGGATCATAGTCGGACTCCCAAGCGAAACCGGCCGTCCAGTTAATTGTCAAGCGTGAAAAGGATATCATGGTCTCTAATCAAAGAGTTAGCAAGGGCATGGTGTTCGACTTGGAGGCTGGGTCGGAGGTCGCACTGACAAACAAAATTTCGATTTAGTGAGTGTTTTAGTACCTAATGGATCTGGAATTATGTACTGAGATAATGCTAGCCTGCTCTGGAAGCCGGTTGTCGTTGTAAACGCCGACAACAGAGTGAAGAAGGAGAGAATGAGGGAGATTGCAGCCGCAGCCGCCAAGCTGGGTACGTTGTTGTCCCCGTTTTTGCGTTTCACTAATTTATCTCGTCTCCAGGGGTGACAGTATCGAAAACATGGAGAGATAACGTTACTCATTTTGTTACCCCATCGGTTAACATGTCGCGACGAGCCCTGCACTCACTTATGCTTGGGATACCATTGGTGGATATCAAGTGGCTCGAAGAACTTTTTCGACGCGGTAATACTTTGACTGTAGAATCTGAACCAGACGAACATGGGGTGGTAGCGCTCGAATCCCACTTTGTACTTCCCGACGAACAAGATTTTCGCCCGAAACTGGTAAAGTCTGACGACGAAGACGAGGACATAACGGAATGGCCCATTGAACTCTGGGATGCCAGCCCAGCGAGAAAGACTATCTGGACCGGGTTACAGTTTCATTTCTTTTGCGACGATACGGTACGTTTCCATCACTCAGGTTGAAACGCAATTAAATGTTGGCCAGGCTCCAACAGAATGGACAGATCAAGTTCAACTTGGAGGGGGGACTTTCAAGTCCCATAACATTAATTCTGAGCAAGAAGGGGAATCGGTAACCACGGTTGAAGAGGCCAAGAGTCTCTTCCAAAATATTCGACTTGCGGCGGGGAAGTTGAATAAAGTCCCTGGCATGATGTCCCCTGTGGTGATTGTCATCAAACCATCCGAGTTAATCGCGCTGCTTGGCAAGTCCACATGGAAGCTTTACCAGGAGGGAATGAAAGCGTGAGTTTGTTCAGGAAATGGCGTTTGACACTTGATATTGATACCGACCCAAGATATGGCTTCAAGTATGTCACTCCTATAGATATCACTCTGGCAGCCCTCCGAATGGATATAACGTCCATTGATTGTGGTTTGGAAACGTTTGAATCTTCAGCTCCCTCAGCACAGCCCAAGAAAAGCAGTGAGTAGCATTTATTGCAACTCCCACGCCTTAAGCAAACCTGATTGTTGGACTATTCAAGCGACGTCCGCCTCTTCGTCATTCCCCAGTGTCGTTCCGCCAAGTCACACAGGCGATATGTCTGCTTCGGGCCTCCCATCCGTCATAACCGCTTCTGCTTCTGGAGTCCCAGAGCCTTCTGAGCCTTCCGAGCCCGAGCCCGTGCCAGAAATACGTAGGCCAAGGCCACTCAAGAAACTTCGGCAGCAATCGCAGGAGCCTTCGGCGATGCCGTCACCCAAGCCTATCGGGCAGGATGCATTGCCCGAAGTTATCGAAGAGGACAAGCAAGACCTTATGTCTGAAGTCCCACGCCCAAGAGTAAGTGTTGTCACCGACTGGATATACCCACCAGGTCCTCACTCCTTTTAGTTGCTCAAGCGACGTGTAAAGACGACCACTATTGCGGAGGCTCTTGGATTGGACAATTCAAGTGCTTCCATAACCCCAGTCGTTCCTCCTGATGAGGAATCCAAGCCTCCTCCAAAAATGGTGGCCAAGAAACTGGAGAGAGCGAAACCGCCATCCTCGACTGCCGTAGGGGAGAGCATTGAAACCATTCCAGTAGGTTCATGAGTATATGCGTTATCATGGTATATTAACTGACCTCACATTTTATAGTCTACCACCTCGCGGCCGAATCGACTCAAGCGACGAGCTGACGTTTTGGCCGAACGTACAACAGCAGCGCATCCTCCTCCCATGGAAATTGATATCCCGGAGGCACCAGCTCTAAAGCGATACCGACAACTATTTGAAGGGGTTGAGCGAGCAGCTTCCTCCGTTGTTGACTTTGATGGTGGTTCAATTATCAGTGCTGCCGCTCCGCCCCAGCCTCTTCAACCTCCTGTAGCTGTAGACGAAACCAGGAAGCGGAAATCCGCAGATCGGGATCAAGACGACGATGTTGACATGGAGGATGCCACTCGCGTTAAGCGACGCGTACCAGCTTCCGGAATTTCCCAAAAGTCTAGTCATTCGGACCAGATCCTTCCCAACATGGAGTCTAATGCAGAATCTCGGACTGTAACACAGTCTCAATTGCCTCCAGCTGGTCAAGCACATACAAGACCACCCGGGCAACGAGGTGCAGCTCCCGGAGCCCCGGACAAGGACAATGCACTCTTGGATGCCTTGGCGCAAACTGAAAACGACCAAGCCCCCGCGTCAAAAGGTGGGAAAGGCAAGGGTGCAAAAACAGCGCCGATTGACAAGGAGTTTTCCAATATGCGTATTACGGAAGAGAGGGAAAGGGAAGAGGCATCACGTCGCCGAGCCGAAGAAATGCGCATATGGGAGGAGTGCGAGCGAGATGTTAACGTCCGAGGGAATTTTATGGTGGTTGAGCTTGTGGACCTTGTACGTCGCAATCGCGGGCCACCAGCACGTAGCATCAACCCTACTTGGGAAGGGAAGCCAGATTTCAAAAAGTTTAAAAAGGTGGGTTGCTCGCCCGCTCATAGGATAACCATGGGATTCAGCATATATGCTTACTTACAGAAAGCAACGGGACCGAGGGTTGCACGGGTGGCTGTCTTTGCCAACAATGACGAAAATCTGGACTACGGGATGGGAGACGGTGAGTATTCATCACTACCTACCACGCTCATCGCTCATGGTCGTCATAGACTACTGGGAACAAAAGACCGCATTGGCTGGCGTACGAGGTTCAAGTGAAGGGCCCCACACAAACGCTCGTGTTCAAGACGATGACTCGGATACCCCTGTGCTTAACACAGCTAGGGCGGCGCGTGGCCGTAAGGCAGTACAAGCGGCCCCAAACCTGAAGGCGAGCGGCATCACCGAACCGAAAGCGAAGCCAAAGCCAAAGGCTCAGCGCATTGCTATATCCAGCGGCGAATCGGATGAAGATGAGCTAGGCAAGCTCAAGGGCTCGTCATCCAATGTTGGAGTAGGCAGGCGTCGGCCAATCCCAAGCTCCGCACGTAAGACCAACCTTGCAGACTTTGGTATGCGCGATGAAGATTCCGATTCAGCGGGCGGAGAGCAACCCCGGCGCGGGGCGCGTCAGGAAGAACAATCCTATGGAAGCTCAACGCGCGCTGGCGATGAAGATGCCGTCAGTCATATGGTAGAACAAGAGTCGCACCAAGTAACTACGACGGGTGCTCTTAGCCACATGTCAAGTTTGGGTGGCGCTAGTCTGGGCGTTCGTAAACCAACCATATCCAGCTCGTCGGTAGCCAGACCCAGCAGGCCAAAGAAGGTGGTCGTGGCTGACAGCGATTCAGATGGAGGCGGTTTTAAAGGATTTGGGACCAAGAGACGCAAACGAGGGGGGTCGTAATTTATATACTCATATATGCACATTTTTTCTAATGTATCATAGCTCTGGCCGGTCCTGTTTTCACGCCGGACGTGAGTCGTCAACGACTGGCCACCAGGCGGGGCGCTTCGGCTGGACTATCCAGGATTCTGTCCCCTTATCCCCCATCTGTGTAAAACTCATCACTAATTCACCTCGTTCAACGCCCTCGACATGTTCTAACCGGAGCAACGCGAGGCCCACCCCATACACGTTACTCAGCAAGGTTCCAGTCCCTCGAGGGCGAGTAGGTTGATTAGAATTAGCTAGAGATGAACTTGCAAGGCGTTCGGCTTGGATGGAAGTTTGACTAGGTAACGTAGGGATCGAAGGATTAGGTTCCAGCGGGCTTTGTATCGTCTTTGGAGATGGTGCGAGGGTGAGCGACACGGGCATGATTCGCTTCCGAATCACTCCTGTGTGATAGGTTCGAACGGTCAATTCTTGACCTACATAACAGCCTTTCCTGAAATCGACTACAAAACTAAGTCAGTCGCATCATCCAATCAGCCCGGCTCTCTGGCTACTCACGTCCACCCATTAGGTCTATGTTGGAATCCATGGGGAATGCTTGCTGTGGAACAATGTCATCCCTACCCTCGGGTACTCCATGGAGAATCCGGTGAAGAGTGTATTGTGTTTCGTCCGACGCAACATCGCATGTTACACCCGCTACTAAACCATTTAGGAGTTAAAGCCAACGTTCGCGTTGCCCACTCACGTTTGTCTCCTGTGCGAACCAGTAAGCGGTCGCCCATACCAGGCGCCCTTAAGTCCCGGGTCCCAATCGTATCCTGCGGATATTCGACGTCCAGCCGATGTTCGTCCTCCGCATACAGCGGTTCCATCGCACCACTCCGGCCTGCACGCCATTCCCTTGTATGGGAAAAAGAATCTTGAGGCGTCGAATCCCAAATGCTCCAGACTTTCCATTCGTCGGAAGCATCACGTATACGGACCTTGGAACGTAGAACATGCCGCTTGAGGAGGGAGAGAATCGGGGTAGCCTCTGATGGGCGACTATCATAGTCAATTAAGTAGCCTGGCCGACCATCACTGTTATGAGGATAGATAAAGACATCATATAGTACTCGTCCCTGCAGGGGGATGGTCAAGGGTTCTTTCTTATAGCTCGGATTTCAAAACTCACCTGAGCAGACAAAAACGTGGTATAAAACGGGTGGTCTTTAATGGCCGACGCCACAATACCATTGAGAAACACTTTCGAGTCGGTACCCGACACGGAGAGAACACCACGATTCGACAGTTGACTACATAACTTTGTGCTCGCTAGACTTGAAAGTCGGCGAATTCCGAAGGCAAGTAAGCGAGGTTGGATAGATTGGCGTAGTCTCACAGTGTTCATCATGGTTTGGAACGCGAATAATAAATATGGCCCAATGGGAAGGAGTGACGCATGGACCTGTGAAGTACCAAGATTCCTGTGCAGATCCGTTCCTGGGCTCACTTATAACTCCTGTCGGCATTCGTGATATTCTCTTATTGCATTGCATCCTTGGGCATATGCGTTTATCCTTGGTATCCCCATTTGTTCGGATTCGCACCGGACCATGGACTAAATGGGGCAATTCGCGCCTTGTCCTTCTCGTGACCGCGCTGTGTATTTAGATGAAAAATACACCAATGTGCCTGTCCAGCAAAATATAAAATGCGAATCTGAACAAACTTTACTCCCCAGAGTTCTCCAGACTCTTCCCCACACTCCCTGCGCGACAACCCCGTCTCCTGGTGCGATCATGCTCACCGCCCCTGCTTTTTTGTTGGCAACTGTAGTTGCTAGCGTTGCTGCTGCTCCTAGCCAGGCCAAGGGGCTGAACGTACTTGCTCAGAGTTTGAAGCCAAGTCGTTATGTCGGGGTTGCGACCGAGTCGTATAATATCCTGAATGCTACCGATTTTGGACGAGAGTATGGCAAGATTGCTACTTCGAACGAGTTCGGTGTCTACACCAATGAAAACGCGCTCAAATGGTAGGTTACGTGCTCTCTAGGATCTGGGACGTACTACTGACATCTATTCTCATTACAGGGAGATGATCGAACCCCAACCTGGTGTTTTCAACTTCACTTTGGGTGACAGGCTGTTCAGCATCGCCAAGCAGAATGGGAAAAAGATGCGTGGCCACACTTTGGTTTGGCACTCTCAGCTCGCCCCATGGGTTTCTGCGAATAACTACACCGGGTCTGAACTGAAGAAGGTCATGAAGGTACGTTCCTAGCCTAGCAAAAATGCAAAAATTGTTATCTGACCACCTGTTCAAATTTTGTAGCGCCATGTTCAGACCGTCGCTAGTCATTACCGTGGACAAATCTACGCTTGGGACGTCGTCAACGAGGCTTTCAATGAGGATGGAACCTTCCGCGAGTCGATCTGGTACAACACTTTCGGGGAGGACTACATTGAATGGGCATTCCGCTGGGCACATGAAGCCGATCCTGTTAGTCAGATTTAACTTTCAGCATTCCTATAACTCATCTAGCTACCCCATCAGTACTCCCTCAAGTACATCAACGACTACAACTTCGAGTCCATCACCCCCAAAACGGACGCTGCTGTGAAGCTCGTAAAAAAGCTGAAGGCCAAGGGTGTTCCTATCCATGGGGTCGGGGTACAATCGCACTTGATTGTTGGACAAGTCCCCACAGATTTTAAGCAGACCCTTCAGCGTTTTGCAGACTTGGGGGTGGACGTCGCGTTGACTGAACTCGATGTGAGTGGTTCATCTATCACACCGACTTATTTTTGACTTGGAGTCAGATCCGGATGGAACTCCCCGTGACAGCAGAGAAACTGGCACAGCAAGCCACGGACTACACTTCATCGGTCAATGCCTGTCTAGAGGTCAAGCGCTGCGTTGGCATAACAGTGTGGCAATTCACTGATGCAAAGAGCTGGGTCCCTGGAGTATTCCCTGGAGAAGGTGCTGCCTTGCCATGGGATGCAAACCTCAAGACCAAACCGGCATACGACGCGATGCGCAAGGCGCTGGGAGCTTAACGGATATCTAATGGGGCGACAATATTCTGTATCACCATAGTCATTGTATTCATATCGAATAACATGACAGTCCAACTTCCTCGCCCATCACACGGCAACTCGAAGCAGCAGATAGCAGCGACATAGAATAATAAATAATTACACGGCAGTACAGGCAAATGACGAATTACAGTGCCGGAGTCATGGTATATATACGAGTGCTAGCGATGGAAATGCGCGAGAAACTAGCGCAAAGACGATGAAGTCAGCACCTAGGACGCGAACACCGATGAGAACCAAGAACATACCATGGCAGATTAGCTGGACTCGTCGTCTTCAGCATCTTCCTTGTCATCTTCAGCCTCACTTGAGGGGGCGGGGGCGGCGGCAGCCTTCTTGGTGGCCCGCTTCTTCTTGGGAGCGGCCTCCTTGTCGGCTTTTTCAGCCTTTTCTTTAGGCTTAGCCTTGGGTTTATCCTCGCGGGTCTTCCCCTTGTTGGGCTGCACAGCAAACCGCATGTAAGCTCCGATGGCATAGAATAGACTATACAGGAAATAGCACTTACGTTGGCATCCGCATCCTTCCATTCGAGAGCAACAGCACGGAAGGCGTCCTTGTGGGTGACATCAGGGTGCTGAAAACGGATCCAACATCAGCTTGTGTGCAGGATGACGCGGTGTAGCACGCGATCGTACCTCAGCCTTGTATGTCGGCAAGCGCTCCTTCATGAACATCTGATAGGGAGATGGGGTCTTCTCCTTGACCTCTGGAGAAATTTTCTCTAGTTAGCGCGCGCGACAAGGTGAATATATGCGGTGACTAGCATACCCTTGGGCTCCTTGGGCTCCTTGGCAGTCTTCGTAGTCTTGGTGGTGGCAGCCTTAGGCATTTTGACGACTGATCGGATGGGAGTGATACGAGCGAGAGGGGGGGACAATCGTGGGTGGAAGGGAGATGTTGGACGGATGCTATCCTTCCGTATCCTAGTCTTATAGGGCGGACGCTCCAAACCATAACAACTCTCCCGGTCACGTGGGAAGTGTCACGTGCCTCAGATTCAAAACAACCAACGACGCCCAAAAAAACCAAAAATTGGCACATGCTCCCTGAACGTTTACGATTAAAATTAAATACATGTGGCAATCATTTGCACTTGGAGTTACGGGCGCTCCTCCTCGGTTGCTTGACGGATGTATGCGCTCCTTCAACCTGGCAAACGCCCGTCAGTGCTGTCCCATCCCAACCTCGGCACGAAATACCTACATCTGCAGTCGCACTATCTACGTCTTCTGTTTCGATACCACGACCTTCCTTGTCTCCAGACCCTATGGTTTGAGTCCCTGTTAATGCGCATTCATTCATCAAATTGTGCAGTCGAACTGCAAATGTATGCGTTTAAAGGCATATATTGAACTTACCATGCTCTTGGACTTTTGTCGTGTCAACCTGTCCTTCCACAGCTCCCAACGTCTCCCCCCTGCCTTCAGTGACTTGAGCCTGTCCTTTGGGCTTCGGTCGGGCGCGGGGTCTCAGTTTTGGTTTAGGAGCGCCGGATGCAATAGAACCAATAGCCGGTGAAGTATCGGAAGGAGTTTCATCAATAGTACCGTTTGCCACAAGCGCCTCATCGCCCTCAATAGGAGATTTCTGTGATTGCTGGACTACCTTACGTTTCTTTCCCCGTTTTGAGGCCTGAGCCCGTGCTTCAGCCGGAGGTAAACCACTCTCCCGCAGTTTGATGAGCATCTGATATCGCTTCGCACACTTCAAATCCAAATCGTTAGCCTTTTTCAGTTGAGCCAGGGGGAAATACCACGTACTCGACTATCGGTTCTCCCCGGAAGTAATGCGGAGATTTTGCTCCAGGGCAGTTTTTGACCAGCCGCATCTAGAAGGATTTTGTCTTCCTGGTAGATGGTTAGCAGATTATTGGCCACGGTATTGTATTACTCACTTCCTCGTCCCACGGTCCAGTTTTCAGACTGGGGTCCAGCATGTTCGACCATCGTTCACGACACTGAGCATCAGTCCGACCCTGGACATATTCCTGTACTCTGGAACCACATGTTTAGTCATGAAATTCTAATTGGGGAATAACTCACTTGGTCCACATTCGGCCAAAGGCGGCAACACCTTTGCGTAGTGCTTCATCTTCCTCTTGGGTCCATTTGCCTTTTTTGATTGTCGGGCAGAGCGACTTGCTATACCGAAAGCTGCATTGGTTGGGCGTGCGCGCCACGTGGTTTGGTTTACTCGCCATTGCAGCGTTCAGATGCAAGGCAACTGAACGGAGAGTTCAGCAGACTTTCTGAGGTGTACAATGATGCATACCTTCTGGCCAATTACCCATACCATGACGCTGTATGCCCTCGAGCAAGAACCTGTCTTCTTCCTCACTCCATGGATTCCCTGCCGCCTTGTCCCGGCTCTTAGACGCCCCAGTGCCCTGCTTTTCCTTGGCTTTGGAAGCGGCTTCAAGCGGACTCGATTCAAATACAAACTTTCTTAGACACTGAAGCGCCGTTCGATTTGTCTACCAAGGCACCAGCGATCGGTCCGAACCACGACGAAAAAAAATAAAACGAACTCACGTCCAGCTCTCGCGCGATCTCGACCCAATCAACACGCAACTTTTCTCTGTCCCTTTCCACGTCCTCGGCCGGCTCGGATGAAGCTCGGTTATGTGCCTCCACAATCTGTTTCAGCTTCTCATACTCTTCTAGGGGCCAGTCTGAGTGGTTGATGGAAGGGAGCTCGGTGCTAACATACATAATACGGCATTGATCCGCACCCCGGAGTTGGAGAGAGCCCATCTGTATGAATTGTTAATAAACCGATTGTGTGCTTCGTTGGAATTGTTACGTTTTGAGCTACCGAATTCCAGTTGATCTCAGGATCGTTCGTGTCAAAATGTGAATCGGGAAATTGTTGTACTGCTGTGAATGGGTTCTCTCCCCTGGTGTTTCAAGGGAGCAGTCAACCACAATTTCAGACCTTTATTAGGACACGCCTACCTTTCCCGAGCGCGTAGAGCATATAGACGCTTATTTTCGAGAATAACGCTCGTATGAAGCAATCTCGTTTCATCCCTAGTGACTAGAAGAATCATGAGCGAGTGCGAGGCCGGAGATCCGTTCGACCTACACGGTCGCGTCGTGGTCATTTGTTCGTACCACTGACGTTGTTCAACTGCTTTACGAAACGGAGATGCCTTTAGGCGCGTCAGCGTTCAGTTATAACGGCGAGTAACATAAGCTCACCTCTCCAGCCAGTTGTTTCGCAGTCAGTGTGTGGCGCAACCCCTCAAAGTGGGTACCATAGGCAGCAGTTTCGACTTCTGCTGCCTCCTTGTCTGATGGGCCTTCAGGAAGGGCCGATTCAACCTTGGATAAATTATGCTGTATATGGATTAACTTGACTCGTGCGTGAAATATCAGCCACTCAACCATAAGTTTATCCAACTGCTCCTGCTCATTTTCGAGATCCTGGATATACTTGGTAAGCTGTTCCTGAAGCTGAGCATTTGCGTCTAGAGTCTTTTGGGTGGCTTGTATAGCGTCCTGGTTCATCCCTCCAAAAGGCCGGTAGTAAACGAGCAACAGAACAGTGATCGTTCAGTGACACCAACCCCTGGGACACGTGACGCAAATTAGCTTTGCCAACACCCGACACAAATATTACCGCGACTCTAATTTCGACCACCGTCATGGTAAAGTCGTCCATCCATCCGGCCATACCCACACTCACAACTCACTACGTAGGCCAATGCATCCGCCAAAAAAGTCGCTGCTCAAAATGAAGTTGCGATCCGAAACCTTCAGATGGGAATGCTCATAGCAAATGTCAGTGCGTCTATGCTATCACACGACACCTGCTCATTTATCCCACTAGGTGCTCTACTGGGCTCTACGTTTCCTTTTCCGACGGCCCGTTCTAGCACGGGGTCCTACATCGCTCTACATCCTCACTTTCATCCCGACTGCCGTACTATACAGGCACCTAACATCCATCGGCCTCCCTCGAAAGGAATCCAAAACTGGAGCATTAATTTCTCCAGGAGAAGACTTGAACCAATCTGGAATAACTGAATGGTGCTGGGATATTATCTACGTGACGTGGGGATGCGCGGTTGGCAGTTCGTTGCTGGGTAACTGGGTGTGGTGGTTGTATCTTGTGGTAGGTGGCTTCCGCGTATCGGTCTTCGAAACGTGTTAATGTGTGGTTTTAGATCCCTGGTTATGCGGCCTTTAAGATCTATACCAAGTTTGTCGGTCCCATGTTCTTTAACAAGTCCGGTTCAGCACCAGCTGAAGACACGGCGGCCGCACCCACTGGACCGAGCAAACGCCAACAAAAGTTGCAGCAGAGGGCTGAAAAGGGGGATCCACGCGTCAAGCAACAACAGGTTCGCTCAAAATAGATTAAAAACAGGATTTCTTGCTATGCATGTGATTTACTCGAGCTTTGAATCCAAGGCCGCATACTGCATGCAGATGAATTTCAAATTCCTTGAGTTTAGAGCTTGCCACGATCTGTTTACGACACTATTGGTTTGAACGTAGGTTTACTCTCGCTACTAAACTGAACGACTAACCCCAAACTCACAAAGTACACATGGCCGACCAAACGTTCACTTTTGATGATTCACCTACTAGGTCTAATCATAAGAACCCGAACGCCAATGGCCCTACTCCGTCTGGAATCGCTATAACCGAACCAATTGCTTCTCAATGTATTCAAAGGCTTATTCAGATCCAGTTGCGCGTGGCGGGATTCAAGGGTGCGAACCGGAGCGCGATGGACGCCATTGAACGGGAGGTTGTTAGTTGTAAGCCGATTTGAGAATTGACGCTCTTCAAGGTACTAATTTGAGACTAGACTTGAATGATACATACGAACTGGCCGTTGCACTAGCAAACAACTCTGGGAGGTCAAGGCCCAGTGCACAAGACGTCCTAAAAGCATGTGAAGACGGTGACCTGACAGTCCAGGACCTCAAACGGGTCATGAAGCGGACAAACAAAGTGTCTCGTACGTCCTCCTACCCCATCCCTTTCCCCAACTAATTGACTTTAGGATCAAGCGTGCCGATGTTCAAACCCGCGACCAAACGGCGCCGAAGTCCCGAGCTGCTAGGGTCAGACGAATCCTCCGCGGGGGAAGAAAATCCAGATACGTCAAGGACCGAAAAATCCAAAGACAATTCGAACAAACCGAGGACGCTAAAACATCTGCCCGGACAGCTTCCGGATTTACCACCCAAACATTCGTACATGCGGACTTCGGTGAGTTTGTCTTGGCTGTTTATAAGTGCGTCGTTGATGATGGGTTGTAGGTTCCGACTGCGCCCAAGCCGTCTTTGAGCCTTTTGGACCAACAGCTAGAACGAAGCATGCTCGTCCAAGCGTCGTTGCAGAATATCGTCAAAGCAACCAACAACGCGGACGCAACACCCCAACCAGACCTACTGTCCGAGGTCGTAAATTGGGAAACCATCGGCCCTCAGGCAGTAGAAAACATGAAACGATGGAATATTTAACTTTTGCATATATCCTTGTCATGTCAATACAATTATTTATTTCAGAGGCGGGTCAGCGCTGGTTGTGATGGCGGCATCGGATCCCCACGCGCGTTTGTTGTTGTTGGGGCATCGCATCATCACGATTCTTCCGTGTGTTCGGAGAAGCCTCTACACAACTCATACCTCCCCACCACACCCCCCACTAAATAAATGCGAGAGGCCTAAGCACTCGACATACAAAAAAGCAATTGTTGTTTATTTTATTGTTTGGTCACGATGAACACTGCTTCTGCTCCACGCACACCAGTTCGGAAAGCCTACCCTGCTTCGCCCAGCAAATCGGTGTTTGTGTCGAATATTACAAAGGGCACGGCGCAGACTAGGTTCAAGGTGAGTTTTGGCATGAACTCGTTGGGCTGAAGTTGACTTGGTGTAGTCGAATGTTGCAGCACTCCTCGTCCTTCTCGCATTGCACTTTTTCGCACCGGGCTTGGTCGAGCTCACACTTGCCACGACCAAACTCTGCGCATCCGCTCTTTCACCTGTATTTGGGGACAACTTTGGGGGAAAGTTTGCTTCGTTTGTTGGTACGCCTCTTGCCTTGTACGTGTGATAACTCTCTAATAGCCGAATAGAGATATCGGTACCGTTGGTATTGATCTGGAACACGATCGAAGCGGCTTATAGGATTCAGTGGCCGGCAACATATGTTCCTACCCCTCCAACGCCCGGCCCATTCTCGACACCCTTGTCGCCCGCTCAGAGAAGGTTACGAGGGTTGACGCCCAAGGTCTGCCCATCAACCCAACCAGCCAACACCGCAACTGATAAGGATTCGCAGCCTTCTCGTCCGCCAAGCTTCCCGGCGCCGGCTCTCCCTCCTTCCCCTCTCCGCTCCCCAACGACCGAGTTTGCGGGATCGACTTCACCGATAAAAGGCGACAAGAACCCGTTTTTGGCTGCGTCGAATTCGAACCCGTTTGTTCCCACCCGGTCGAGTACGAATCCGTTTTTGAGCGCGAGTATGAGTGCGCCTCTGCCTGTGCCGTCTTTGAGGGATTCATTTGGTGTGAGCGCTTCGTCGTCGTTTAGTGGGAAGCATAGTGTTGGGCCTGGAAGTAAGTCTCAATTTATATATTTTCAGCAGTGATTAATCTTATTGGTTTATAGGAGCATTAGACCGTTCGATGGTTGAGGGTTTGGTTTCCGAGTTGGATCGATGAGTATACCCTCCTTTTGCCTGCGAGGACTGTGCCAGGACGTTATTCTTTGTTAATGACGGATGTTGTATGGGGATGTGAGAATATATAACGTTATTGCTTCATATCTTTGGTTCATTTCAGGATAAGCATAGTACAGTACAGCTTATGCGCTGGGTTTGACATCAGAATGTCCAAGTGAGGTGCCAGGCTGGATAACATCTCGAATACGTTGTTTCTATCAGGGCAAGATAAGGGCTCCGGGTGAGATAGGTGTATGCGCACTCACGAGGACCTTCAACTCTGGAAACCCTCCTTCCACCTTGCGATCCCATGCGAGTTTCGGGTTCTCTGTGTCGGTATGGTACAACCACACCCGGAACCGGCCGCCTGTTTCACTCGAGTTGAGGGGGATGAGCGTGATGGAGCTCAATGCGGGAGGTGGAAAGGTCAAGAAGAGTTCAGTTTGTGTCCATGTGGCCCTGTGTAACCTACGAGTCGATAATCGCAACAAGAGGGTCGATTTGACCACGAAGGGCAGGACGATTATCAGCACGGGCCGCTCGATACGATTATCAGATGGAAACGAAAACACACCATCGGCACTGCAAGTAACATCAGTCCCGTCGATCATATAAAGGCAACTGGGTGCATACACGATCGCAAAACTCGATGACTATACCCGGACTTGGGCCTCCGGCTGGAGGGATGAACGTGGTTGGATCTAGGGGATCGTGGGGCTTGGGTTGGGATACTTTGACCTCTGCTGGCGTATGGTATACTGGGGCGGCTGGAGGGCATTGGTCTGTTTCGCAATCGGCCATGGTGGTGCAGGTGAAGGCGGGATATTAGTAAGCCGGCCGATTTGTTTGTGGATGAACCCTACGTGGGCTCCAACACTCGGCCTCGATGGTGCTTCCAGACGATGTCTTTCGCGAGGTTCTGTCGTACCTATGGCCTGTCGATGTCAGCCGGTGAGTGCAATATAATATTTTCATTGATTGGGCTAATTTTTGCAGATTTGGGAGGACGTCAAAGCGCGGTCTGCGCATTGCAGACTTGGTGCTCTATAAACGGAATCATATCGCGAGTGTGAAGCATCTAGCCTCGTTTTGCCAGGCAAGTTGCAGATTTAGTAGCTGGGATGTTTAGTAAACTATTGGCAGGCGCTGACGACTCGGACATCGGCGTCGAACGCACTGAACATGGTGTCGATCGACATCCGAGAACACACGCGCTTTCCGCTTGCAGCCATCGCCGCTGCTCTCCTGGCGTCTCCCAACCTCACCCACCTCGCCGTCTCGTTTCTGCCGCCACGCGATCCCAAATACTACATCGACCCCACTCCGCTGCTCTATGCCTGCAGCCCATCTCTCCGCGAACTCGGGCTGACATACCATGTCCCGACGGCAGCACTCACCGAGTTTCTCATGATCCATCCGAACATTGTCAGTCTCTCGCTCCCGAACCAGAGTCCGGAAACGATGGTCGAGCTTGGTGGCGAGTGTATGCCCCGCTTGACGAGCATCACCGCCCCCCCGGCGCTCGTAGCTTGCCTTGTCCCCGAACGACCTGTTGCGCATGTTGTCATCTCTCGCCCGGTCCCTCGTGAGTTCATGGCCGATGTAATCGAGAGCCTGGCTGCATCTTCCGGCCCCGTGTTGAGTCTATGTTTGGAGACCGAGCAAGTCTCGTTGGGTGTCATGCAGGAGATTACCGTCAGACTTCGGGAGTTACGGAGTCTCTGGGTCAAGGGACACTTTATGTTCAAGTATTCTTTGACTTATTCTGTGCGTTTTTTCATCCGATCAACTTGACTGGGGATTGACGCTTGATGATGTTCAGGGCCTACTACTCGACATGGCACCTCTTCTCGGACGCAGCCCACAGCTAACATCCGTCTCTCTAGTCGGCTGGCCAGCCATCCGCGCACTCCCCAAGAGTCCACAGTCGCATTTATCCGTATCTCCCTCGACCCCTTCGGCTAGTTTCACCCCCTCGCCGTCTCCGCCACCCGTTGTGGACCACAGCATTCTAGAAGACGAGCTCCAAGTGACGAGAACATTCCATATGTGCGCAAAGCAACTAAGAGAGGTCGTGTTTCCGAGTGGCTGCAGGTGTGTTCTTGCCAATTTCATCTGGTATTCCATTTTCGGTTAACCGGTCGGATAGGTGGGTGGCAAAACGAGACGACGATGAAACCCCTTGGGAACCTGCCCGAGAATGCCATAGTGCACGCGTATGGTGGGTTGACAGAGAACTCGAGCTTGAACTAGCCGCGGCACAACAGGAAGCCCATCGGATCGAACAACTCGAGGGTATGCGTTCGTCTAGACGACGCAGTCGCCCGAGCAGTCGGTACTCTAAACCCAGTTCGTCGTCGGACGATGAACTCGACTATGCACGCATCGAGTTTGACGAGGATGCAGACGCAGAAGGGGATGTGGACGAATTGTATGAGAGCGAGCAGGGGGGTGGAATGTTAGTTATCCCTTAGTTATACTAACCTTTTTTATACTTCGCATTGTTGAGCGGGAGCTGCAAAAGGCTATTGCTTGTAACAGTATTTGTTTACACTTTATTCTTTCGACTTTTTACTCTTTTATTCTTTCATTGTGTGGGCGGAAGGTCTGGACGGGGTGCAATTTGTACAGTAGCAAACAATTCTCGTGTAGGTGCACTATGTTCTTGGACAATAGATTGTACACATGCACGCGCTATCTACTCGTCAGACTCGACTCTAGCGACGCACAACCCGGCTCACTTTTACTTCTTTTTCGGTTCCTGCTCCTTGTCCTGAGCATCCAACTCGACCTTGGCCTCTAACAGCGTCTCGAGACCAATCCTTGCCATCGGATCAACGCCCCAAAGCGCGGCCTTGACCAACCTCGCCCGCTCGCCTTTACTCATACTCCACGTACCGGCACTCAGCCCCCCAGCCAGCCCATCGACCCCACCAAACCCACGGCCATCCAAATCGTTGGCAGTAGGCACCACCCGATCCGGTTCCGCGTCCAACTCGTCCCGTTGGGCAACCAAGTCCCTGTAAGACTGGTACCGCATATTCGTATTGAACACGGCCCTGAGAGGCGCAAACGTTTTGTCTATTGCGCTCGAGAGTGTTTCGGGTGTGATGTACGATGTGGACGAGTGGTACAGGTCGATGAGCGCTCGGAGTTTGGATGGTGAGAGGTTGTAGGCTGAGAGTGGGGGATTTGGGGGCGGGAGAGGGATGTGTGGTTTTTCTTGGACGTCGAGAATTTCACTGGGAGACGCTGCGACTGGTTTAGGTGCGGGTTCAGGTGCAGGTGCAGGTGCAGGTGCAGGTGCAGGCGGGGGTGTAGGTGCAGGCGGGGGTGTAGGTGCAGGCGGGGGTGTAGGTGCAACTTTTGGTTTGGGTGCAGGTTTCGTCCCATGGCCAGGTTTGGACTTGTCCCCCTTTTTATTTCTATACCAGTACTTCCTCTTGCTCCCAGACCCTCCAGGTTTAGCCGCAGTAGACAACGCACGCACAGAGCAAGTACAAGAACGACGAACTAGCGCATTCATCCCGATGATCATGGGTTGGGACAAATAATGTAAAAGCTAAGCGCCGGGCGGTTGGGAGTTTATGCCCGAACGTTGTTCGGTCTTGCAAGCTACGAGCTTGAGCACTTGTCAGCCCGAGTAGCACAGTCAAGTCCGAGTAGCTGCAAGTCCGAGTGGCCGGAAGCCCGTGCAATTCCAAGCCCGAGGCCGACCCGCATTTATCGTATAGCCGTAGCCGGTGGCCATATAAAACTGGGAGAGGAATATAGTGGAGTCTACTCTGGAGCTCTTTACTCTGACAACCATGGCGACCGAACTTGTGTACACTCCTCTTGACGAGATTAACCAGGTGAGTTACAAGCGAAGATGTTGTGTGAGTGAACTAACGAATATGGTAGATCCATGCACGTTTAAACGCAAGTTTCCGAGCTGGTAAAACCAAGCCTATCGCCGCGCGAAAGGAAAACTTGGTGAAGCTTGCGTACATGGTCAAGGACAATGTCGAAGCGTTTCAGGATGCTTTAACCAAGTGAGTCTCTTCTCGTCCTCTTCAGCTCGTGACTGACTTGGAATAGGGACTTGGGACGACCCAAACTCGAATCCTCCTTTCTCGAGTTAAACGGATTGATCAGAGAATCGGTTGATGCTTGTAAATCTGTTGATAAATGGGCGAGCCCTGACAAGGTCCCGTTCTCGCTCAACTTTGCGCTTATGAAGCCTGTAGTTCGCAAGGTATGTGCCTTCTTTGCCCCTTGGATACTAATACTCATCGTAAGGAAGGAACCCAAAGGCGTAGTACTCATCATCTCACCATTCAACTATCCCGTTTGGTTGGCTCTCAGTCCGGCGGTGAGTCACCATCAATACTTCCCCGCTGATCCGAACAACCGACTAATGTGTTTACACCCAGATTGGAGCAATCGCCGCTGGGTGCGCGGTCGTGATCAAACCATCGGAGCTCACGCCCACAACGTCTTCTCTCCTTGCGTCGTTGGTCGCCAAGTACCTCCCACCAGACGTGATCACTATCGTCAACGGTGGAGTTCCCGAAACGACGCGGCTGCTTGATTTGCCGTGGGCACATATTTTGTATACTGGTGGTGGAAATGTGGGAAAGATTGTGGCTACTGCTGCTGCTAAACATTTGACGCCTGTTACACTCGAGGTGGGTCCCCCCTTGCTTAGTTTGAACCTGTAACTAATGCGTCGGACAGCTGGGAGGAAAAAGTCCCGTCATTATCGACCCCGCCTCGGACTTGAAAGTCGCAGCACGCAGGATTCTCTGGGGCAAAACCGCCAACGCAGGCCAAACGTGCGTCGCACCCGACTATGTCCTCGTACCGCGCGAAGGCCAAGATGCACTCGTCAAAGAACTCGAAGCCGCATATAAAGAATTCTACCCCCAAGGAGCGAAAACGTCAGACTCGTATTCGAGGATCATCTCGACCGGTCATTGGGACCGCGTCAAGGGTATGTTGGATGGGACAAACGGAAAGGTTGTGTTGGGTGGTGGTGCGGATGCGGATCGGGAGAGCAAGTTTATTGCGCCAACTGTGGTTAAAGATGTGAATCAAGATGATTCGTTGATGAAGAGGTATGTCTGTCTGTTTCCTGCGTTGGATCTGACTGACTAGGGCACAGTGAGATTTTTGGTCCGATTTTGCCTATTGTACCTGTTAGGGTGAGCTTACCCTGTTATACTATTTCTTGAGCCATTCTGACCGGGTAAAATTAGGACGTCGATGCTGCGATCGAGTATGTCAATGCAAAGTAGGTTTGACTCGCCATTGAGTCTTGGAGTGTACTGATCTTTGTCATGAAGCGACCATCCTCTTGCGCTCTATGTCTTCACCGAGAATCCTGCGTTCAAGGCCAAGGGTGGGTTTCTCATAACTCGATACACACGTATCAAGCTTACCTTCTTCTAGTGTTCGACAACACCCAGAGCGGAGCAGCAGTAGCCAACGACCTGCTTGTCCACATTGCAGGTG
>WSTI01007702.1:1771-36355 GCA_019616915.1 Ceratobasidium sp. 423
CCCTTTCTCCGGGGATCAGACTCACCGTACTAGAACATACATCCCACAGCCTGTTAAACCCTCCAGTACCAACATAGTTCCCATTTGAATTGAGCTTGAGGGCTCCAGCCTTGATGAGTTGCTGAAACTGGACTTGGCCGCTATCATCTCCCTCGCCTTCTCCGTTGATTCGCACCGTGCCTGTCCCAGTTGGATGCATCTCATCGTCCTCTCGAACTTGGAGTCTACCCAACTTGGCCGTCCGACTGCGCTGGACCAACGTCCTGGCGTTGGACGTCTGGACATACCCATACGACGGCAAACCAAGTGTAATCTGGTTCGGGGGAAACCCAGCAGCCATCCATGCGCCTATGGACGCACTAGCACTCGCATCTGGTTGAGTAGAGTTGTGGCATCCATCACGTAGAGGGGCGTTTGGACCTGGCGTTGGACTCGCTTCACCCCATCCCCCACACCACACATACATCAATCCCATCCCCCACACACGTCAGTCCCAACCCAAAACTCCAACTTAAACCCAAACTCACACCCCCAAATATCGTAATTCATGATCAATATCCAATCCAACACCTTGGCAAACGCCGACACGTCCTTGAGTGGACGGCCATCCGGACCGGCAAACGGCGTCACTTGTGTCGCGGCGGTGAGTTTGGCCGATCTAGGGAGTTGAGAACGTAGCAGTTGGAGAAAGGTCAAAAAGTGGGCACTGTCTTGCGCCGAGACTTGGTTGTTCCCTGCCCCTTGAACACCCGGGTATTCCCAATCTCTACAAATGGCGATTAGGTAGAACGGATTAAAGACGAGTTTCTTACATGTCAACACCGTCCAAGTTAAAATTTTGATACATCTGAACAATGTTCTTGACAAACTCGTGCCGATTTGCATCGCTTGACACGGCATCTGAAAAGTACCTACGATTCGAGTTGGTGGAATTTGCCAAGAAGTTGGATTTTTGGATTTACCGGCTTCCTGTCCATCCGCCGACGCTCAACTTGACTCGGCTCCCGTGTGCGTGGGCGGCGCGAACGAGTCGATTCAACAGGTCTTCCGAGTTGTCGGATGTGAACACAAGTTGTCTATTTTCGTCTGGAACGGCAAACGCTGCGACGAATTAGGAACAGAGGATTGTCAGGGGTCAAGACTTACCAAAGTCGATCCATGTGAATCGCTTAAAATCGACCCGTTCTGGGGGAAACTCGTCGCCTGTCCAATCCGGAAAATAAGTCGCCACGAATGGTTTCATTTCGGCACTAGAACTGCTTGGAATATCCGGGTCCGGCTCGGGAGCCGATGTTGATGTGGATGTAGGTTGGGCCTGAACGGTGACAGTGACGGTCATGAATTTAATTGTGGCCACATGGATTGTCTGAGTGGGTTGTGCGACTGTCAATATTGTCTGTGTAGCTGTCGGGGACGGGGTTCCTTGTTGATTCGCGGTGGGCCCTGGGATGAACAGGGGTCGGATAGGGGGGTTAGATTTAGTGATGCTCGGCGGAAGAAAGAGGATGGGGATGGGTTCTTCATCTGGGAGAATGGAAGAGGTAGGGTCGAGTGGTCGGCTGAGACAGACAACTGCAGCGAGCGAGAAGAGCACAAGGGTGTGCATGCTCATGCTACAGTGGTGGTGGTCCGCCACTGACTTTAGCCCCTTGAACACCGCCACGCATATTAGACCACGCGACTGGAATGTATGCGGTATATTCAGGTTCTAGCGGAGCCGGATTAGGCAATTTGAGGGATGGATGAGCACGTGAATGGGCGTCAGGAACTCAATTTGGGCCACACAGACGCAAATTGGCTGGGGTGTTCATTCGAGGGGGCTTCTTATCCGGTTGTTCTTTACGTCGACGTTCAGTTCAACTCCCTCCCCGCTCGTGATAATACAGCGTTCGTTCGCTCAGTCGCTCACATAGCACCCACGTTCTCTTTGTACAGCGCCCACGCACGAGTGCGTCGATCTCGGAATACCGCTCTATCTGCTGAAAACTTCAAGGTAGCGAGCTCTGGTCTTGTCATGTCATCGCCTTCCACGACTGCATCGTCCATGTGAGTTGAGATTGAAGTTAATTTTGGGGTTAAAATTTACGAGTCCAGTAGTCCAACGACGCCTACGACCCCCTTTTCTCTGCCGTCCCCTGTACCATTCGACGCACCTATGACTATGCAATCCTCTTCGTCTTCTATGCCTTACCTTGCTCTCCCCCCTCCCGTGGCCGTTCGCCCACGCCGATATGCGCTGCACCCGTCGTTCCAGCTCCAGCCGCCTCCGATCTCACTGAAAGGTCGTACGACGATCATCGAGGAGAAGGAAGACGAGGAAGGGTGCACCCGGATTGAGATTCATGTGCCGTCCATCAGCGCGCTGTCGGACAAGACTCCCACTCAGATGGACCGGCCAAAACTTCTGCCGTCAGCCAAGTCTTTGGAGCTCGTTTCTCCCTCGGCCACCCGACCCAACAAGACGTTTGCAGATGCCGTAGCTGGGCGTGATCCCCCTCTGCCCGCCCCAACTCCCGCCCGGGCGCCTATTGCATCCAGTTCAACCATGACTTTTGGGGACAACCTCAGTGGCCAGCCTCGGAGCTCCCGAGCAGGAGCCCGCACCCACCGGCGCGCACAGAGCATCAGCATGAGCGTATCAGACTCGGTTAGCTTTGCAGCCCGCCGAGGAACATCCGGTGCAGAGTCGGGCTTGATGGGATCCCGCCGCCCGGCTTCGACTCCCTCGCCCCGCATGGTGCACTTTGAGACTATTCCGGAGGCCGAGTCGGAAACTCCCCGCGCATCCCTCCGCCCGCGTGCTATCCACCCGCGCGTATCGGCCCTGGCCCCTCCTCACCCTGGCTTGCGCCCGTCGTACGGACTCGCTCCCCCCTCGCGCTTCACTTCCCGGGAAGAGAGCACTCCCCGGGCGCTTGCCAACTCGGGCCGCATAATTGCGTTGCCGTCATTCGAAGACGATGCGTTCACCTCGATGAGGGGTTCTTCGAGCTATGCGTTTGGTACAAATCCCGTTGCGATTGCCGTTGGTCGCGGCTTTGAACAATGGGGACAATAGAGCTTTGCCCCGTGGTCCTGTACTTCAGGCGGAAGATAGACTCTTGCGTCTGTGTATATGTCTTGGTCTCGTATCATCATTTTGCTCCGTTTTTGTTTCCATGTCAATACTCTTGGACTCTCCGCGGCTGCATGGCTCCCAGTGTTTCGTGCGTCTGCGCAGACAGTCCAGTTCTCAATATTGTTTCCATCACGCATCATCTTTATATTTTTAACCCCAACCCGTGCGAGCGACCATTTGTCCGTGACACATGCATGCGTACTCGATGTGCTTGATCATGTATGCTCTGATCGCATTTCGTGTACATATCAATCACTCTACCCTTTTGGCTCGGTTTCTCTTTCATTTTCTACGCGCATCGCACCCATCACATCAACTGTCTCAGTAAATGTATCTGCGCTGTGTTATCAACGGACTTGTGAATAGGACTTTAACTTTGTGTGTGGTAAACAAAGGTGTGAATTTGATCCTTGGGGAACTGGCGCTTGTTGGACTTGACGTCCACCTCATTCCCGTCCATCACGATGCCCATGTACGCCGACCTGCTCGAGTCTGGGAAAGGACCGACCCTCGATTTCGTACTTCCCTATGACCAACCAAACGACCAGAAAGGCCCAGACGAGCAGTTGAACGAGATTGAACAGCTCGCAGAGGACTTGTACGGTGACGGCGAAAAAGCGCCGTCTAGCCAACTGCGGGTGTACACGTTGGAGGAATATGCACCTGTTTTGCAAGGACGGTTGGGCAAGGTACGTGTTGGTTACGCCGAAATGAATTAGGCTGACGTTGTTCTAGCGAAAACGGCAATTGGACACTGTTGAGGAGGATGATGAACATGTGGATCCTGATGGTAAATTTACGTGTTCGGCCTAGCTCAACACGCGGAGAATTTACGGGCTTTTGTTAGATGATAAACTTCGTTCGGATGCGCTATTGTTGCATGGAGAGGTAGCCAGTCCTTTATTCTGTTATTGTTTTGTTAACATTCCGTACAGCCAATTTCCAAGCTCAGCACGGAAAAGATATTCGAGTACGTCGCAACATATTGTGACCAACCGCCAACCGGTACGTCTCCTTCCCCAGACCTACACCTCAAACTAACCCCGAGCAGGTCTCGAATGGATAGACGACCGCACAGCCGTCATCATCTTCGACTCGTCCGACGTGGCCAAATCCTCATTCACAGCGCTCGCCAAACAACCTGCAGACGACAACTCGCTCGTGGCCGCTCATCCGGTTCCTAAAAAGATGTGGCCCCCGGAAGCCCAGTTGGACCACAACCTCAGTCGGGGAACGGCCCTGTCGGGTGTTATGCGTGTGCGTTGGGCACAGTTTGGGGATCGGAAACTTAAAGGCGCGAGGAAACGGAGTGAATGGTATGCGCAGCGGACTAAACGCTTACGAGGCGGAGGAGACGATTTGGACGCCGAGTTGGACGAGATGCAGAGGCGGAGAGAGGCGGGTGATGAGGATTGGGAAAAGGAACGTGCTGCGGCACTGGACCGTGAACTCGATGCGTTGGCGGCTCGGAAAGACGGCGACGAGGAGGTCATGGAGGTTGAATCTGCTTCGAGGTTACAAAACCGCCTGGGTCCAAAGAAGGACAGGCAGATTGCTCCGTTGCCGCGCAGACGGGGACGAGCCCGGGAAGAAAGGCCAAAACAGACACAAGAAGACCTGGACGCTGAATTAGAAGCGTTTATGAAAGCCCGCGAGTAGATACCTTGTAATCGGTCTGTTGTTTTCGGATTTTATATGTGTATTTTTCTTACCCCAGAGTGGTATGTAATATTAGCGTTGTCTTTCCGCTCGTTTGGCGTGATAGGAGTCGATTGGGTCGATTAGGGGTAAGGAGGATCACCGTAATCAAAAAACCAATCAGAGCCTCGGCCTTTGGTTGGGTTTGTTTGGACCGACGGGTGAGCTCCACCCACCGAAAGCAGAATATAAAATCCCGCTTCTAGCACTTTCGAGCACACTTTACACCCCTCCAATTGCGCCTCTTGTCACAACAAATCTACCCTACACGCGACGTGAATATTACATTCCTCACACTTTGAAGCTCTTGTTGGTTTCATTTCTCGTCATCCCGCCATGTCCATCCGCTGGAACAATTTGGTCCCGTCTGACTTTATGGGAGACAATTACATGGGCGAATACGAGTACGAAGGTCTCATCGAACACGATGGATTCGGCGCACAGAGTCTACAAGCACTCGCGTCGGACCTACTCGCCATGACCCCTAAACAAGAACGCGACCTATCTCAGCTCTACACCCACACCAAATACGATTCGTCCACGCCCCCGCTGAGTCCGTCGACGACGATTAGCAGCTTGCCCACCGAAGAGCATTACTCGTCGGATGAATTGGTTCTCAGTCGTGAGGAAGTGAGACGGGGAAAGCAGCCTGCTGTTCCTACTGTAAGTTTGCGTTCTATGCTCGTGTGGTAGATGTTAATGTGGTGTAGCCCGAGGAAAGTATCCCCAGTGATCAAGACGATGATTGGTACGGGATGGAATATGCTCTCGAGCAGAGTCGGTATGATTATCCCGGATCGGCTGGGGTGTGGCCACCGACCGGGGGTGAATCGTCTACTGTGAGTCTCGTGCTGCGCATAGGAACCTTGGATTGACATTTGCTCTAGTCGGACGCCGCATTCGTTGCCATGTATGATGGATATATTTACCCCGAAGATGTTGCGTACTGGCAAGTCATTACTCATTCATTTGGTTCTTGGACTAAATGACTTTGATAGGTACGAGCATTGGTGCAAGTGGCATCGCGCTCTTGCTCGGGAAGAAAAACGCCGCCGCGATCGCGCTGCTTCGGACGCCAAGCACACCAGAGCGTATGATCATGCCACTTATGTCCAATGGGAGCGCTCTCAGTATAAAAAGGTACAGTCGCCCGATCCCGACGCGTCTAATGACACCATAGTAACCTACACACTTGCAGGCTTCTGCTGGTTCGAAACCAATGTCTGCTACCCGTCACCGTTCGTCCACTTGCCTATTCTAGCCGAACCTGAACTGTAATTTCGGCCTCATGTAAAAATAGGTCTGTTTGACTTGTCCTCTTCGTTCTCGCTTGCCCGTGCTTTTTTTTTTACGTTCTTCGCTTGATTTTCGTTGTTTTAGTCCTCGTACTTTGTATATGTGTTTGAGAAAAAAAAAGGCACTAGCCTGTATCATTATATTGTATTGCATGTATATACTGTATGTAGTGTCGCTCTGGTAGTGAATGAATCATTATTGTGAATAGTGTGAATCCCCATGTGAACGGGCGCCTTATTTGACGGTCGCATTGTCTGGTTGGGAGCGCTCGGTTCAAATTAAACGTGTTTGGTGTGGTTCTGAACGCGATCTATCGCCAGGGAGTGCAAACACCCATGCTAGAAGCTCTGCATTCGATGGTCCATCCTATTCACCACTGATTGGCGCGCATATATCCAGTAATAAGGCATATTCTATTCCATGTATTTCACATTTCTGCACTATACATTAGATCAATCCAATTACAGAACATTCTCGACCGGGTCGGGGTTCCAACCAGGGTACAGCTTATTGTCGTTTCGATCAAAATATGCATACCCAGCGTCAAATCCTTTAATTAAGACCGCAAGGAAATCGTTCGAGTCGGCGGCGATGCGGTCTTCGACCTCTTTCAATGGGCGATATTCAACTTGGAGCTTGTCCTAAATGGCGTGTTAGGCTGGGCTTGAACGTAGTCTAGAAAGTAACCCACGTTGTGTTTCTGTTCCCAGAGCTTGACGACCTCGTTCAATGTATGAGCGCTTCCCTGGATTTGGAGCTCCTTATTCTGGAGTTGTGAGATTGGGACGGATTTAAGAACGTTTGCGAGCCAGCTTGAAGTGATACAATGTTAGTACTATGGTTCAAGCGCGAATGATGCGGTAAACGTACTCGGCAACCGAGCGCACGGTAGTCCAAGTAATCTTGGTGTTTCCCTCTCCCCATATGGTGACTTTCTTGTCGGCGAATGAGAAGCCAAGGGGACTGGCGCAATCGGTTGGTTAGTTTTGTCCGTTGGCTAGAGTGGTTATCACAACTCACGGGATGAATATGTACTCTGGGAATCCTCCGTTGTTGAGTGATGCCACTGGCAGTCCATGCTCTCGGGCAGTCTGCAAAATGTCCTTTTTTGCTTGGAGGACAGGGGAGGGGATAGCATCTGGGAATTGCTGGAGGGTTGTCAACTGGCTATTCACACCAAGGTAGTGGCTGTATGCGACTTACTCCTCCGTATTCGCTAGGGAAGAACACCTGGACGCCTGCTTTTTTAGAGGCTTTGATTAGAGGGACCTATAATGGACGAATCTCAGTCGCTTTCCAAAGACTAGGAGTCTGAGGAACGTACCTGAGCAGAAGTCAAGCCCTCTGCGGCAACGGCGGAAATCAATACGTCGGTCCCCTCGAGTGCTTTGACGAGGCTGGCTTCGTCGTCGTATGAAATCGCATAAAGCTCAGCGCCGCGTTTCTTGTATTCTTGGTATGGCACGGTCTCAATCTTGGGTCATAAAGTCAGTACGCTGAGTACGAGGAGTAGTAGGTGACCAACCGACTGAGTGCGAACTAGGAGGCGAAGTTTGAACGCATCAAGGTTGAGGAATGCATCCACAAAAGCCTTTCCGACGTAACCGTTGGCCCCAGCGAGTGCGACGACTTGTGCAGACATTGCTAGTTGGTTGAGTTATTCAAATATGCGACTTGAGTGGGTAGGAGAGTTGATGAGATGATTAGATCGGGTTTTTGGTGGCTCTTTTATACTCGGTCATATGTGTACACGCGTTCATACTGGTAATATGGCGAATCCCATGTTGAAACATTGCGCGAGAGTTGTGTGAATGCCGTAAGCACCTGACCAATTCCCTACTGGCCGCACTGCCTGAGTAATCCACCAGTTGTGAAGTTATAAATCATCTCAGATAAGTAATCAGGCACGGTGCGCCGTTTCTAATTTTAAATCAGCATCACAGGTCATGGCTGCGTCGGCCTCTCCGGGGTGGAGGCTGCCATACGCTTGATGATAGTTTAGTCTTTGGAACTAAAAGAAAGTGTATGTTTATATAAAACCGATTATTAGCAGGTGTTGGGTTTATCAGTGCCTCAAGCTATGGATGAAATCTAAACCCTGTGGTGGAGGTGGAAGAACAAATGTGTCAGGTGTCACGTAATAGATGCCATAATGGGATGGGCGCTTATTGTATCATTTAGCTGGCTGGCGCGCATATATCCAGATCATTGGTTAGGTTGGAGGCACCTCGATCTAATCTAGGTGCCAAACCGAAGTAATACCAAGTTTCCGCCCAGAACGTAGTCCTTTCCACTGGATTTTAGGCTCACCGAATCCAGCTGAGGGCAAGGTGGCGAGGAAGTCGCTCGGGTCCGCGGCGATACGGTCATAATGACCGATGAAAATAGATAACTTGTAGTTTATCTTAAGCAATCACCATGTTAGGAAAATGGATTGGGAGCGAGGGTGGCCAGATATGTAGTAATTTAAGCGATAAATACAACTACAAAACGCTCTCGACAGTGTCAGGCTTCCAATCGGGATACATTGAGTTGTCCCGTCCACCAATGTTCATACGTCCCGAAGCAAGTTCTAGCATCAGCGCGGCGAAGACGTCATTGTGATCAGCGGCAAAGCGCTCTTCGAGTTCTTTAAGGGGGCGGTGCTCTACTTGGAGTTTATCCTAGAGTGGTGGATTAGGTCGTCGATATCAGATCAGGCGGCTTGAGATCGGGATGCTCTGACATTATGTTTCTGTTCCCAGAGCTTCACAATTTCAATGAAGGTATGGCTGCTCGCCTGGATTTTGAAACCCCTGTTCTGGAGTTGCTCGACTGGAACAGACTTCAGAACATGTGTAAGCCAACTAGATTCTTGTAAGTCAATGCAATGAACTATGGATAGGTGTGGCGTACTCTGCAACGGAACGGACGGTCGTCCAGCCAAGCTTGGTATTTCCATCACCCCAGATAGTAACTTTCTTCTCAGCGAATGACCAACCGAGTTCACTAACGAATGGGATGTGAGGAACGGCTTGGACATGAAGCAGTGGCCACATCAACATTGTTCTAACTTACGACGTGATCACAAGCTCGGGAAATGCGGCATTTTCAAGGATTGCAACAGGCAGTCCGAGTTCCTGTGCAGTCTTTCTAACGTTCTTTTGTATTTGCGCGGGTGGCCATGGGATATCGTCCTCAAAGTCCTAAGACATTTGGTGGTTAAATTGGGCAAACCGTGTAGTAGAGTCATTGATTATATGCGACTTACACTACCGTATTCACTGGGAAAGAACAACTTGACACCGGCTTTGCTGGCAGCCCTGACCAAAGGGAACTGCACTGATTAAGCCAAAAAGAAATAGTAGAATTATAGTGCACCAAAAAGGCTCACTTGAGCAGACCAGGCTGGTCCAGCGACGGCGGAGATAAAGACATCAACACCTTGAAGTGCCTCGACGATGCTGGCTTCATTTTCGAAATCGATCACATGAAGTGTTGCACCACGCTGTTTGTACGCCTGATATATAGGCTTGTCGACCTACAATCCCACATTTATAAGCAAGTGTATGCCCGATATCCTCTGGAAAGTGTGCTGACTGAGGAAGCCCGAACCAAAACACGAAGCTGAAATGCGTTGGCGGTCAAAAATTTGTCTGTAAAGACCTTTCCTACGTTGCCACTGGCTCCAACGATTGCAACGACCTTGCTGATCATTGTAAGAGAGAAATCTTTGCTGAGAGGGGTTGTGAGTGACGACCCAGTCCTCTGAGGCCATTATATACCCACAAAGATGGCGCGGAAAATACATTTGTTCTTCCCGACTGTACCGCCGAGTCGATACGCACCTACGAATAGGATACTGGCATTGCGCGGAGGTTGCCAATGCCAAAATATATACCCGAAATATCTCAGGGCCCGCGGGTGCGCATGAATCATGACTAAGCCGAGTGGTACGCCAGCCAATCGCCTGGCTTCGGAGCGTCGTAGGTTAGGGCCAAGTGATTCGTGAGTGACTCAAATGGGGGCCGGAGGCTATTGATAGGATACATGCGGAAACATAAGGCCTAATATGACTATATTTGAGCTTGACCATCGGCGGCGGATTTACCAATGTATTGAGTATTTTGTATAGCGTACACGATTGATAGGGTATTACTGTGTGCTGTAGAGGGTTATGTGATTGGGTAGACGGAGTGTGGCTTCCCACAAAGATAGAGCACGAGTACTAGTAAATCCATGTTGATAATATCTCAAGGCCTCAGGAAATTTCATCTGTATTCAGGGGTGGGAGGTAAGATTCACTTGAAACAAGCACTGAACGGCGAGCGAATTCCATAGTGTATGCAGTCGATAGTGCTTAGGACAACGAGGTCCGAGCCCAGGGTCTTAATTAATTCTTGACCAAATAAAACGCGCCTCTAACGCATTCACGTGACACACCAATCTTAAGCTTCCCCTTTGACCATGGATGTGCAGGCAGCATTCTCCCAACTGAGCTCTATTAGTGCCCAGAAGGATAAATCTACCGCATACTCCGAGCTCTTGCAAAATATTCTGAACTTACCACGAGATCAGATCCCTGCTGCACTGCTCACATATGTCGGTCTCATTGTCAATCGCGACCAGCCGGGTATTGTCGTCGCGCGACAAGTTCTCTCTGAACTAGCTGGGGCACTTGAGAAGAATAGGGTTGAGGATAGGGAGGCGCGTAAGAAAGTGATTCAAGATGTTTTGGACACTTTGCAGCCGAGGCTAGTTAGCTATGAAGAGCAGGTGAGCCACAACCTATTCAGTGGTTAAAGGCGACGGGTCCAAATGGAAGTTCTAGACGGCTGCGCTACGCCTTCAAATGGCTTCGTTGCTCGAGGAAGAGGAAGAATGGGTTGAAGCTGCACGCGTCCTGATGGGTATATCTCTTGACTCCGGCCACAGGCAAGTGGCCGCTTTCTAGGTTGCGGGAAGGGTAAATAATTTAAATACCTTTTATAGGCAGGTATCATCGGAAGAGAAACTCCAGATCTATATTCGCATTGTACGACTACTCCTCGAAGAAGGAGAGCACGCCCAAGCCGACACATATTGCAAGCGCGCTGCGCTACTCATTCCCAGCACCAGCAATCGGGAACTTCAACTTTCCTTCAAGCTTAGCCAAGCACGCATTGCAGATTTCAATAGACGATTCTACGATGCTGCCTTGCGTTATAACGAGCTGAGCTGGGTCCCAGAACTCGACGAGGATGATCGTGCTAATGCTCTTAGTGCCGCCGTGACATGCGCCGTACTCGACCCCGCGGGACCCAAACGATCTCGATTGCTCGCCACCATTTTCCGAGACGAACGTGCACCATCGCTAGAGAACTACACGATCTTAAAGAAGATGTTCAACGACCACATTATCCGCCCGGACGAAGTCAAGGGCTTTGAGGCCACCCTCAAACCACACCATCTAGCTCGAGTGGCACAATCTCAAAACGACAAGCTTGCAGCACGCAACGCCGCGGCCGATAATGACGGTGACACAGATATGGCTGATGCCGATACTCCACAGAGCACACGCACTGGTCCTACTACTGTGCTCGATAAGGCTGTCCTAGAACACAACTTGCTTTCCGCGTCCAAGATATACAATAATATCACATTCGCTGGTTTGGGAGCATTGCTAGACCTCGCTCCTGCTGCTGCCGAGACTATGGCGCGACGAATGATTGGAGAGGGTCGACTACATGCGTCTATCGATCAAGTGGCTAGGCTAATTTCTTTTGATCATACCCATGATGCTCGCCAAGACGACGCTGCTGGAGGTGCTGGTGGCCTGGGCGACGTTGTACAAGAAGCCGAGGATACTGGAGCGCCTGAAACGGATAAATGGGACCTGCAAATCCGCAAGTCGGCTTCGAGTGTATGTCTCCCAATCCTTGGCCTTGTCCCATACTCACATCTTGCCCAAAGGTCGAATCAATCGTGCAATACTTGCGAGAGAAACAACTCTTATCCGTTTCTTAAATCTCACATCCTATTAAATCAATGCCTCGGTTCATGAAATAATTGATTAGTGAATGTTATTGCGACGAACTAATCCACACATTGAGGGTCCATACTAAGCAAACATGAATGACCAGCTAAATACCTATACAATATACACGAGCCGAGAGTCCACCGAGAATTTCTAATTAACGCAATGACCGAGGGGGGTAGTAATGGAACAATATAAGAAACGGCTATTGTTGTTGTTGCTGCTGTTGTTGGCCCTCGACTTTGCGTTTTTTACGAAGTTTCTCCCGCTCCCGCTTGGATTCGTACTCGTGCCACTCTCCTTCAATCGTTGCAAGCCTGTGACGGGAAGAATGTTCAATACTGTAGCCTCTTTTAAGTGTCGATAGCTTACCCAACGGGTTTCTCGGGAGGCGGGTCCTCCGAGACAAAATAGGGCGCTTGAAGGGCTTGAGCAGCGGTGGCTCGTTTATTTGGGTCATATGCAAGCAGAGACTCCGCAAGGTCCAGCGCAGCGGGGGTGAGATACCTATCACAACGAGAGCTTAGTATTGCTAGTACGGAATTTACTAACCCCTGCTTACTTATTAAATATAGATCGGAAGTGGCTTTTGACGGACTCTGCAGGTTTGACGAGTTCATACCAAGGCATATCGGTTAGGCCCGGCCACGTTTCAACGCTCAGAGCACCCATTACACGAGTAATCACATCCAGTTGGTGAATCTCGTCGTTGCCTTGAAAGGCGGGTTTGGTCGTGAATAGTTCCAGCATGATACAACTACGGCCATGAATGTCAGGTAAACTTGTTGAAAGTAAATGAACAAAGTGCTCACCCAGCGCTCCACATGTCCACTTCTGGTCCATACACGGTCGCACCCAACAGTAACTCAGGGGGGCGATACCAGAGTGTAATCACACGGTTCGTATAATCGCTCCGCCTTCGCTTGGAGTAAAATCTTGCCAGCCCAAAGTCCGCGAGTTTCAGCTCGCCATAATTGTTGAGCAAGATATTAGACCCCTTCATATCACGGTGTATGACACTCTTCTGGTGTAAATATGCAAGTCCAGAAAGCATCTGGGCGCATAGTGATTTGAGGTGGGCGGGGCTGAAAGTAAACTGGGTTTGGGATAGCACGCCTGTAAGGTCGTGGTCCATGTACTCAAAGACCATGAATACATTTCCTAGTTTGAGCGTTAGTCCCCACAAACGAGATGTAAAAGCAAATTCAAATACCTTTCGAGACCATCATTTCGTGCAAGTTGATTACGTTCTCGTGCCTCAGAGATTGCAATAGCTTGATCTCACGCATGGCCGTAACCGGGAACCCATCCTTCTCGCCCTCCATTCGAATGCGCTTGAGCGCCACCCGAGCTTCGGGATTAGCCAGAGAATGAGCCTTGTACACCTTGCCAAACGTGCCTTCTCCTACTTGGCAAATGATCTGGTACTCTGAAGCAGCCTTTGGAATCTTGGGCGGTCGCCTGGGAGCCGGATTCGAGGAGGACGCAACTGCCCTTAGCACCCTGTTTTCGGGAACAAAGGCCGGGGAAGTTTGCGTGGACGTCCGGATCGGAGTCGTGGTACCTCCACTGTTGATGGTGACTGTAGGCGATGAACCAGGCGCTGAGGGTGGAGGCATAGTGCTAGGCGGAGTAGATGCTGTCGTTCTGGGAGCTTCATCTCTGATGACCCGCGCGAGACCAGGAGCGAGGGGGACTTGTTGAGCGGATGCGAATGTAGTTTTGGGCGAAGTAGAAATTATTGGCGCTGCGGCCCCATTGAGTTTCCGTTGCGGCGATAGGTGAGCCGCAGGCGCAGTAGGCGGTGCTCTAGGTGCCGAAGACCTAGCTGGAACAAACTCGGGTTTGGGTGGCCCCGAGGTTGAAAATGGCGCCGAATCTTTGTCCTTGACCGGGGATATCAAGTTTGTGGACTTGGAGTCCGGCTCAGCCCCTGCCAATGTGTCTTCATCGTCATCATCGCCAGGGAAAAACATTTTCACGGTCCTGCTGGGAGCTTTACTCGGCTGAACCCTGAGGGTTATCGGAGAAGTCGTTAGAGGTTTACTAGAGGGGATTATAGTAGGTTCCGGATGGCTGCTGACTTGGGGCTGAGAAACTTGAGTCATAGAGCGTGGGCCTGTTGGTATCGTGCTATTTGAAAGATGCAGGCCATTTGTTAGGGCGGCTGCGATTTCGACTGCGGGGGGCTCTGTTTCGGGAGCTAGTGCGCGGGACATCGCATTGGGGGCCCGGAACTACAAAACGTTAGCTTGGACCAGTATCAGAGTATGAACATATATCTTACAGAACTGGGCGACAAGGGCGGCCTTGGTTTTTGCTGGTTGAAACCATTTAGACGCTGAGGTGCAGTTGGCGAGTTCTCAAGCGCCTTGCTGCGAGACGACTCGGGCAAGCGGTGAACTGGCCGCTTTGCAGCCTCAGTACGACGTTTCTCGCTCTCGCCGCTATCACTACGACTCCGTGTGGATGTAGTTGAAACGCTGCGCCTCCGGGAGCGTTGGCGCAAGGAATCGGCAGACCGGTCTCTTCGAACCCGTTTATCCGATGGGACATAGTCGTGCCCTCCACGCTGATGTTTGCGCTTTTTATTACGGTAATCCCATCTATCGGGGCTGCGACTTCGGGGTCTGTTGGTACCCGTTCGTCGCCTCCCCGGAGACCGCGAGCGAGAGCGGGAGCGGGAGTCCACAGAGCGCGATGATATAGAACGAGTGCGAGAACGAGAGCGAGATGGACTACGTGTTCGATGCCAAGATCGAGCTGGAGATCGAGCTGGGGATCTTGACTTGGATCTAGATGGTGACCTTGAAACCGACCGTGCGGGTGAGCGAGAGCGGTCCGGTTTACGGGGTGGTGAAGGAGAATAGGAATTATGACGCCTCTTGCCTACCCCACGGGACTCAGCTTGTGGAGAATAAGCTGGCCGCTCTGTCCATTTTCTGTTAGGGCTATGGTCACAACCGTATTAGTATGGTCAGCGGGACAAAGCAAAAACGATTTCGGACCAGAAACTCACACCGTACGTCGTTGGGGCGTTGGATTCTTGTCCCTTCGTTCAGTGAACCGATACCCGTTGTCGCGGTCGCGACGAACCGGGCGCTCACGCCACCCTTCCCCCACGCGGCTGGGGGCTCCATTCTGGTGACGCCTAGTCGCATAGTCGTTATCATGGGTATCGCGCCAACTTGTACTAGTATGATGAGACGACCGGTTGTATACTTTTGCTTGTGGAATATGGGCACGAGGCGGTGGTGAGTGACGGGATTCATGTGCGCGGGCAGCATTTGCACTTTTGCTATTTTCCCGAGTCCACCCCTCGGACGCTGTCCATGTTCTGTCACCTATGCCTGCCGACAGCTCCGAACGAGGTTCTTCCGGCTTTGAAGACCACGATTCACCCCGTTTGGCAACGGCATCTCGTGGTATCCACTCACGGCTTTCATGCCGGGGTGCGGTCTCTGGGCGGTCCATGCGTGGACGGTGAGGACGTGACATGCTGTGATGATAGGAAGAACTAGAGCCGTTGTGGCGATGACTGTTGTAGATGGGCCGATTGGAATGGTCGTGGCTTGATTCAAGATCGTCGGTTGGGGGATCCTTTTGATATTGGTCGCGGCCGGTGTGCCAATGGTGCTCACTCACACGCCGGCGGTCCCATGACGGAGGATCCGTTGAGTAGTGATCAGGAGTACGTTGTAAGTGTTCCCGGGGGAGCGCATGCGAGGCGTGTTCGTATGCGAGGTGGTCGCGTCGATATTCATCGGGCTCTGGACGTGCTCGCTTGCGACTCGACGACTCCCAGCTGTCTTCCATTATCGGTGGGGGGTAGATAATGTGAGGGGAATGTAGTGTTGCTGCTTTTGTGAGAATCCAGCTGCTGGCGTGGGGTTGGCTGCCACGGGGCGAAAGAAGTTCCTGACTAGTGACAACTTGATACAAACCTGACGGTCATTCGTTGGCCAGCAGAGTCTATCATAATACATGATGAATCAAGAGTTCAAACAGGCTTAAAACAAAAGAATGGCTACTAACCTTGACCTAGAAACTTTGAGACATGAAGATTAATAACAAGTGCGTACTGGCACATAAGCATGGGCCAGCGTACAAATTAGCGAGTTTACATACCTTATTGGTTCCAATACACTATTTACCCCCAATATTCCTAACCTCACTCATAAACCGGGGGGACCTTCCACTTTGGTCGGCGACGCGATGTGGAAGTATTAGGAGCTCTGTGATGATCCCATTGGCGCCCGGCCTCTCTCGATTTTGCCAATTTCTCGGCGCTTGACCGGGAAGCCGACCGGGAATTGGAAACAAGCATACATTGGTTCAGTCGAGAGCTTAAATATATGGTACAAGTGACAGCGAAAGAAGCAGGACGCTAGCATCGTAGCACCGCGGATATTTATTGCGTCGGACACTCGATTCCTTCAGCTAAATCGGGTAGACGGCCTGACGCTTGTAACATCCTCAGGGTGGCAATCATCTCTTCCCGACCAAACAGTGGCGTCTGATGTTCATTTGCGTCCGCATTTAGTCGTAATATGTCATCTGCATCATTAATATGGCTCTTTCTCTTGGTCTGAGATGTAGGCTCAAATATCTAGTTGAAGAAATAGTCGGAATATTTGATACGAGCTAATCATGAGTTCCACTCACTTTGATAGTATTGTCGATACCACTGACTGCAACGATCGGCAAGAAAGGGTGGCCTTCAATTACGTTCACCACGCTTCCGTCACCTAAGCCCAGAGCAGTCAGAATCCAAGCAGATATTACAATCGTGACACCCATATACCTTCCCAAATTCCCAACAATCTCCCGCTTTTCTTATTCCACAGGAACCATTTCCCGTCATCTGATCCCGAAGTAACAAACTCATCGCTTTTTCCCAGGAAATTAACTAATAATAAGGATGCCTCATAAGACAAATTTATATTTGCGACGCATATATGCACCCACCATCTTTGACTGTCTGCACGTTCGCTGCGCCCCTGTATTCACTTCTCGGAAGTATAATCGGGTGGTTTTTGTAAGTTTGTCCCCCTTGCAAAGGAGTCTCTTCATCGTCCTCGTCTGAACTATCAGATGCCTCCTCGGATCCAGAATCGTGGCCCGGCTCTTCATCTTCATCATCATTACCATGCGTTGATTTGGAAGCACCTGATTCGGAAGACGCTGGCTGAGAATTGTTAGTATCCCGCAATTCTAGGGTATCGTTGTTGGGGATGGTTGAAGTCTCCTTTGGAGTAGACTCGGACGGCGTATCATAGATGGAATAGCGATACACCTGGCCAAACATAGATTAAACCTGCTTATCAAAAGGACAGTACATGTACTTACAGCGTCTCCCGAATATGCTGAGCTCAAAGTCATTAGCACAAGTACCAAGTCAAAGCTAGAAAAACGTACACAACAAGACCTAACATTGGCTTCGATAAGTCGATCATAGCCACAAGAACCGTGTTAGGCTCACCTCATCCCCGTTCGACCTGGCCATTCGAGCGCCTGTTACATGCGCATGATGGTCATTCGCTTCCCGTTCAGCTTCCCTCCCAAATCGGGCAACACACGCCACTAAATCCTGGCCCTTCTTGCCAGTATCACCACGTTCATCTTTGAGATCTCGACCCACCATACGGCGGTCGAAGAGGTGTCCCTACCAAAAATCAACAGCCGTAGCCACGTGGTTATTTGACGCTGCATACATATTTACTATCTCCTGCGACGACGAAATACCATGGAGTAAGTGGCGAAGACCCAAGTGCGCTGAGTGGATGCGAAGTCTTGACCAAAGGTGGCGGGCAATTCGGGCATGTATGTGGGGTGCGTAGATCGTGTTGTCGCACTGTATGATCCTGCCGCCCCGGATTATTAAAGCCACGCAAACAAATGTAATATATCTTACCCCTGCCACGGTCAAGAAAGTACTCGGACTCTGCTCCGTCGCAATCC
Organism: Ceratobasidium sp. 423; assembly: GCA_019616915.1. Classification (NCBI taxonomy): domain Eukaryota; kingdom Fungi; phylum Basidiomycota; class Agaricomycetes; order Cantharellales; family Ceratobasidiaceae; genus Ceratobasidium; species Ceratobasidium sp. 423. The sequence goes on from WSTI01007702.1 coordinate 19,840, forward strand.
GTTTGACCTCTCTCGTATGACACTTGAACAAATGCAACCTTGCCTCCGCACCAGCTTCATTCCGCCCATACCCACGATTAGGCATATTCGTCCCACCAGCTCTCTCAAGATCAAACACTCGCACAGTGCGATCTCTCGCGCACGTTGCAACCAAAGACGAACCCGGCGCCAACTGCTTTGCCGCAAACACATTATTCGTATGTCCTGTCCGAATCGCATTGACGCAGCGAAGATTGAGGCAGTTGTCGTGAGCATCAAGTGGGAGGGGTTCTGCGAGCTCGTAGCGCGGGTCGTGTTTCCAGACTAGGAGCCGTGTGTCGTCACCGGATGAGAAGAGGAGTTCACCGTCGGAGCTCCAGGACATGGCGTTCACGCACCTATCATGCCCTGTTAGTTAAAGGAGCCACTAGGAACCAGCATCTTTAGTGTGCTTGCCCTGTGTGTCCATACGTCAAACCGTTTTGGATATTCTCATACCCGAGGACTGCCACCTCGTCCAGAGATTGCCAGAGGCGGTCTGAACCCAGTAGGCTGTATCGTTGTTTCAAGATACCCCTCATATCACGAGCTTTGGTATACGTAGACATGCTGAAGCAGCATCAGCCAGACGGAAGATTCTAACGAGTATCCTAACTGGAAGTTCCTTGATATAGTGCGTTATGGTGCATCAGTTGAACGCCCCAAATCACGTGTCTTGGGCTGGAAGGGTCGAGAACAACACGCCTAGATCGTTTTATGAAGCAGATTGCGTCAATCGTCGTGCGTGGTTGGATATGAGTGGAATACGATGATAATATTTGATGATATGAAACTACATTGAAAGCGGCGGGAGGACACAAATACAACGAGAACACAATTAAGATAGCGCGATTACATCCACGGCAAATACGTGATTTCCATCTGAGCCAACTGTTGTTCCTGGCTCGCGCGAATGATAAGGTCCGTGATATTTTGAATGGGAACTTGGGGGGTCGATCCGCTCTGCAAAATATCAGGTAAGTAATAATACCGTAAGAACACTGAACAAGCACTTACAGTATCGGTCTGCGTGCGGCAAGCCATCAACTCGGCCTTCTTGACAAGAGTCTCAGCGTTGTGCTGGATAGCCCTCCTGAAGCTGAGTTCGGGCATATGAGGCGTATTTTGGGCTGTTGTATACCAGGTATAGACTTCGTCTCGGAGGAATAGAGTGAGTTGTTGTTCCAGATCATACTGAATGCAGGGTGTTAGAAATATTCCTTTAGCAAGCAATCACCAAGCTTACCTCAGGTTCCGTCAACCCGCGAGCGATTGCCATCATGCCGGAAGTCATCAAGCCTTCAATGCCAATGGGGGTGACAAAGTGCTGCATGTTGGGCGTGAATCGGAAGGGCACCGCTTCAGCGTTATGAATCACGGGGTGCTTGTTGTTCCAGGCTACATCACTTGTTAGTATACCATCATATGGTTAAGTCGTGGGGACACGTACTGGGAAGAAGATCCGACATGAACATACGCCCAGTTGATCGCGAGATATGGAAGCGTTGGGGCATGCGACCGTTTGCGCTGAAGAAGAAAGACATGAAAGAGCTGGCAGCCACTTGAAGAGCAAACAGCTTCCTCATTGTCCAGAGTTCCATAGGACCCTTCATACACCGAGTCATGTACTTTAAAAGACATCAGAGTCAAGACCCTCGATCAAGACATCAAACTCACGTTTGTGATCACAGTCGCGGGCACAAGCTTGGACGAAATTTCGCTGATCAACTCTGCTCGAAGGGTGAAGAAGTCGACTTTGGTACCCTCGGGGTTTCGCAGCATCTTGAGTTTGTCGAGGAAGTGTAGTTGAGGGTCGTCTCGGTGAATACCTTTCTCCTTGAAGTGTTGCTCCAGCATGTCTTGCATCGTCACGTATGAAGCATCATTTTCGAGGAGCCGTAATGTGCTTGAGAGTGAGACGGCTGCGGGTAGATGGAAGTTAAGGTTTCGCTTGCGGATTTCCTTGCGACGATCGAGTACACTATTCCGGGAATTAGCGCTTCAAGTTGTGCTGTAGTATGATCTACGTACGCGTTGAAAGACCTGAAGAGCTGCATTCCCCGTTCTTCGCGGCGGGCGTGTCGAGCGGTAGGAGTCTGGACGGCAAATGTGTGGAAAGACCCATCGTGTCCATGTAAACCAATGCGGCGGAAGTGCATGTCAAGACTACGACAGAAATCCACCCGAGACGCAAACCGTTGAATACGAATAAACCCATGGGGCGAGTCCTTGTGCTATCGTCAAAATATTAGCCAAAATAATACAGTCAGTTTGCTAATGGACGTACTTGAATATACTGGCCAGGAACTTCGATCGGCTCTTCAAACTTGTTGTGGTGGAATTCGGCGAGCCAGTGGCTGATAGACTGCAGGGGTTTACGAGGAGTGCGGCTATGGTCTGGCTGTGAGTCGTAACGATCCCTCCACTTTTGCACCTTGATCACGTATTGTCGAAGCGTTAGTTTAGGGATCAGAATGTCCTGTTCAAACGCGGCCTATATAATCGGGGTGTCAGCGGGTGGCTTCTGGAGTGCAACTGTTCAACCCACCCTGGCATTCGGTGGTTGTAATCCTCGAGCGAAGTTGGCGGCCATCATCTGTGACTGTTGGGGAATCGAATTGTCTTCGGTCAATGAGTTGCATCGACGGTTATATGCCTAGTGCGAGAATCAATATTTCAGCGTGAAGGTTCAAAACCAAGAACTTTACGCACCATCATTCCATCCGCATGTAGATAGCTCAGCTGGCGGCAGATGTCCTCCTCAGGCATCAACTTCATGCGCATCGCGATCTGATCAACCATTGTCTCAAGAGCCAGCGTCAAAAGTGGGAACCCGGTCTTCAAGATGCTCGTAACGTCTTCAACGTGGTCGAATGGCTGCCGAACCCGTTGCACCGCGCCATCGAGAGCATTCATGGCGGTGGCACTCGCAGCCTGAGCCTGGTCGTTGGCAGGGGCCTCACCACCGCCTGGTGTAGCTGTGGCGGGAGTCGCAATGTCTAGGGTAGCTCCATTCGTTTTGGGGGTTGGTGGGCTTCCTGCGGCGGTTGATGTTCCACTAGCCCCATCGGGTTTAGCAGCCGCAGCGGCGTTTTGGGCTTGGCGGGCATTGCGAGCGTTCTGCATTGCTGTGAGACGTTTCTTTTCTTGAACAAACTCTTCCCTGGTGGTCCGCAGATGGAAGAAAAGGGCCTGTTTAGAATGGATTAGCGTCACGATTCAACGTTTTATAAATAGATCAATGAACCTGTGGATAATGTTTCGCAATGCTCATGAGCACATGGCGCGCATGCTTGCTCTCCCGGTATGACAGAGCTACTAAGAGCTGCGGGATGATCGTGAGCCAATACCAGAGTGCAATATCCCCCTTGTGTGCCTCGAAAATCGGAGAGATGACTGGTTGCTGTGGGTCTTCTACACTGAGGAGCCAGATAATGCGTTGGACAATAGGCCGGGATTTGGCGTTCTTATGCAACGACGCGGCGTGGAGGTAGCATTGAACGGCGTTCGCCGCCAACCCGTATTCTTGTGGCCTCTCCTTGAACTGTCGGTCGTTAAATTTACCCCACTCCCCCCATGCCCTTGCCAAACCCATATCCATCTGGACCGCTTGCTGGAATGCCTGGTTCGCGTCATCCTTGTTGCCGAGCTTGGCGATAAACATGCCCTTGAGTGTGTAAAACTCGGCCTTCTGAGATTGGTTGAAGTACATGAGGTTCGTATTGTTGATGACTTCCAAACCGGATGCGAGCTCGCTAGGGTTAGGATTGTGATAGTGGCACCTTGCTTGCTCGCGCAACTTCAAGAAGGCCTCCGAGATCTCAATATTTGGCAGAGTGTAGATCTTGGCCAAGGACGTATGACACACATCGGGCAGCTGATGCTTCCGAGCGACCTGGGCGAAACGGTTGATAATCCACGCAGTTTCGTGATAACCTCGGTAACCATAGGTATTGCTATTGCCTGAGGATCCAGATGCCGAAGTGGTAGGAATGAGCGGTACGTAGGTCTTGTTGATCATTTCGAAAACATGGGAGCGCCATGCAACTAAATCACTCCAAAGGCTGATATCATCCCAGAGATTGGGCAGGCGTTCACGCCAGGCCTGGAGGACCACTTTGAGCTCCGACGATCGTTTCTCGAGATTTTGAGCATTGGTCGTGCTCAACGACATGAAAATCTGCGCAGCTTCTTGAAGTTCTACGAATTGCTGGAAGTGCTGAAGGAGTGGGACGTGTGCCATGGACATGATGCTCGGCAGTGTAACCCATTTCCTCAGGGAGAGTTGAATCGATTCGTCCATAATACGCAGGAAGTTCATGTTCTTCTCATTCGGAGGTGGGACTTGAGTCAATGCAACGTATGCTTCGAAGACCCGACGACGAGGAGTAGGGACGTCCGACACCTGCGCCAAAAGTTCTTGGATTTGCTCGCGATCTGTACCAGTTGTCCTCCAAATGCATTCGAGTTGTAGGTCCGCATTGTTCTCGCTACGTGCGAGCTCGGCGAGAGGTTCCCATTGTTGAAGCTTCTGGGTGGCGAGAATCCAATGGTCTTCCCAGAGACAATACTCAGACTCGTTAAATGGAAGGGCCCCCGTACGAGCCTTGATTTGAGCGGACTCGTAAGTTTGCTGGGCCGACGACCAGAATCCGTTTTGCTCGTAGGCGAGGGCTGCGTTGGTCTCTTCAAATATGGAGCGTCGACGCCAAAGGCCATAGAACAAGTCATCTTCAGAAAGCTCAGCATACAACTCGGCAAGTGCGTCGTAAGTAGTCTCATGGGGCTCCTCGGCGCGGTGCGGATCTAAACCAGCCTGAAGGATTTCAAGGGCGATATGCCAAGCGTTGAACGTTTTGCCCAAGTACTTGACCACGAAGGGGGGGAGGGCCAAAGGAGGATTGCATGCGTGAACACCCCCGAGAATGGACTGAATCACGTTGGGTCGAAGATCGCACTGCTTAGAATGGTAGTCCTTGGTGACAAGAGTGAGCACGTATCGGGCCGCATCACTTTGTTCACGCCGCGGTAACGTCGCCCAGACTGCGCGGAACGTGGAAATCCATAGCTCATGAGCTACCTGGTTATCTGCATGGAGTAGTCGTCTCAGCGGCTGCAGCATGTCCATCCCGGTTCCTTGGTGAATTGTTCGCGCGAGAGGTGATTCGAGTATCGCGAGGTGCTCATGAAGAGCGAGCGAGTCCGTTCGTCCGTCCTCGGTTGCACCCAATACCAGATCCAAAGCAAGAGGAATCCAGTAGTGCTCGGCTACGAACTCCCAGCTCAGTGAACCAAGGGCATATTGGAGGCGGGCCGAAATGGTACGCTGAATGCTAGTATCGAACAAATCAATGAACTTGCAGCGAATTGCCGGGTCTTTGGCGCGGCAACCCATGAGGAAGACTGATTCTAGGCGTGTTGTTAGGTCGCTCCGCTTCAGCGATGGTTCCGTGTAGATGTCATAAATCAAGTTCAAATAATCGTCGAGAAGCTTTACGTCGTTGCGGTTCTCGAAGACCATCATGTGCTTGAGCATGCCCGCCTTTTCTTTGAGGGTCGGAGTCACATCAGGGCGGACCAGAGTCCATTCGCGGACCATACCAAGGACGTAATGGCAAAGGCTGACAGTTTGAGATTGTCCGACCACCAAGATGACGGCATTCAAGAACCATCGTCGCTCCACACCGAGTGCTGAAACCTTGTCTCGGCAGATTTCGAAGATAAGTGTTACAAGGCGGGATGTGGACTCGGATGTGACGGGGTTGGCTGTGGGATTGGCCGCATTGTGATCCTTGACGAGCTTTTGTAGGACCTTTACAAGGTGAGGAGCGTATGCTTCGAGCTTGGCTGGGTAAACCATGACCATAGTTTTCAGAACGGATAGACAAGCATAGGTCCCGGCGAGCTGACGTTGAGAATGTTGAAGCCCGTCTTTGATCATGGAATCTGCGAACGTGAAGATAGCATGTCCAGGAGTTGAAGGCTCTCCCTCGACCGGCTCTCCTACGAGTGTGAGCATACGCTGGAGAACAGGCTGTAGATGCTCGTGCAACGTAGGTTCGTCGCTTCGCAAGCCTTTCTCAATAAGGGTATGTAAATCGGCTGCGTGCGAGAGGAGCCAGCTATCATCTTGAGCGAGAACGATGAGGGAGAAGACCTTGGTCGCATTCGCAATGACTGGGAGATGGTTAGACTCATTCAATTCCACCTATCGAAGATTAAATAAGAAAACGTTACACCGAAAGGATTACACCAACCTGAAGTAATGGCCGATGGAAATATTGCAATTGCACATCAACGTCCTTCCATCCTCCGGGTTTCAAGATGCTCTCCAAGATTCCGAGTGCGCGCGAGGGAAGCCCAAGTTTGTCAGTTTCCAAGCTGGTCATAGTGATAAAGCGGACAAGATAACTAATGATCGTTTCCCGCATGGAGAAGGGAAGTAGCCAGACGGAGTTCGAGTTTCCAGTTCCGCTCTCTTGTGATTCTTTGACGGCTCGTCTCTCCCATGCGAGTATCGCTTCAAGAACATCCAGAGCATTGGTTCTCGTTTCCGCTGTCGCAGTTTGGACCGTGCCCAGCTTGTGAAGGGAGCTAATCATGGATGGTACAAACAGGTCGCGGCAAGGGTAGAAGAAATCTGGGTGCCGCACGATGATTTGGTGGATGACCAAAAGCTGAGGAATACTATGGCCTTCGTCGATAAGTGCCCGTCGGACATATTTAGCCCAGGAAGGAGGTCCATGATCGGAGGTGGGTGCTTTGGCTAATACCGGAACCATGATATCTACGGCTTGCTTGGTGAGAGAGCGATTGTCAGTGTGAACTGGGCGTAACAGTCCTGTCCAGACCCCAGTGAGGAACTTGGGTGGGGAATCAAAGACGGCGAAGAACTGAGAAATGGTCACGTAGGCTGTCTGTTTAACTGTCGCGTCGTCATTGACTATGTAATGCCAAGTGCACTTGATGACGTCCTTCCTCGACTCCTGCATCAAACTCGACGACGATTGGATTAGTAGGCTCGACATATGCAAAATCTCGATCTTCAACCCGTCGTCTGAGCCAGGGAAGGGATCGGAGGGCTGATCGGTCATTGGTTTCCAGATTTTGGAATGAAACCCGTTGATGACGGGGGAATCCACGCAGTCAATAGAGTTTTCGGACGATTCGGATGCTTGCTTCAGCTTGACTTGCGCATACAGCAGGGGATTTACGATATAACGAAGGAATTGAGTCTTGTGGGCCCAGTTGTAAGTGTCTCCGTCGAAAACTTCAACAAAATGCTGCATGATTTGCTTGCGCAGCTCAGGCGAGGCTCCGAGCGTAACATTTTCCAGCAAACAAAGTCGTAGCTTCGAAAGATCCAGTGGCACTCGGTGGGCGTAAATGCAAACAATGTCGAATATAACATCCACCCTGGGAGATCGCTCAATCACCCCAATCAACAAGTTCAGGAGTAAAGAAACGTGGCGAGCAAATCCCTCGACGGGAACGAAATTATCCTCGGAGCCATGCAGGAAATGGGAGCGCCAAAGACGCACGAGGGCATTAAGCACTTCGGGGTGTTCCTGGAGCCAAGCGGGGTGGTCTGCGGATAGCTCGGTGCAGAGAATAAGACCGGGAAGAACGAGGCTATTTGTTTCGTCCTTCAAACATTGGTCCACAAGCAACTTGGTGTTGTTCCTAAACTCGGCGTTCAAGTTGGGAGCCAAGCCCGAGGAGATGACATTACGCAGGGATCGAAGCGTGGTGGGCTGCCCAATGTTGCGGTAGAAGTACTCCAAGGAGTCATTGGGGAAACGGTCGAGGAAGGACGCCAGAGCGGCAGTAAAGGGGCTTGGCGAAGCTGAATGAAGTTGGGTTTCCACTTGCACTACTAGAGATACGAGGGCTTCAAGGAACATGTTCGCTGCCGGAGGGAGTAGATGGAAGATGTTTACCAGCCGAACGAGCTTGGTGATTTCCTCATTATCGGCTAGTGGTTGGTACGCAGCATCGCTCAGCATCTTAGGATCGGCGATGACACGGAAATGGTCGAGCAACTTGTGGCCTATTTCAACCTTGAAGTAGTTCGTCAACAACTCCAGCAAGCGGGCCAAACCCTCGAGGCCAGGAACAGAGAGACGTTTTGCGTCAGCTAGATTCATCAACACAGGCCGCAAACCCGTCTGTAGGATGTCCTTTGGCAAACGACTCTGGTGATTTAGGACGGTGCGGAGTCCTTCGTGTGCGACTTTCTTGACTTCGTTCGAGGGGGAGTAGAGAGACTTGAAGTAGACACTTGTCACCCTAACGAAAAGTCAGTCATAGTAAATGGGAAACCGAGCTGGATCTTTCTTACTTCTGCCGAGTGGCCATTTGCTTTGCGAAGAATTCGGTGACAGACATTGACGACGTAAGGAGCTTGATACAAACCACGCGAAGTTGTTCAAGAACTGCCGCATTGCTACGAGGACCGCCACGGCCAGGTCCAACGATATCACGGTCCTCAGCATCAGCAATGGCCAATGCTTCCGATAGCAAGCGCATCAGTTCGTCGTTCATTTCTGGCAGAGGAGGCTTCATGTTCAACGCGTAGGTAATTCCGTCTATATGCCCAATTTGAAGCGAGATAGGTAAGGCTCGGAGTGGTTTCGCGAAGATTGGGGTCAAGAGACGCTCCTTGCATTTCATCAGGAGCTCAGAGGGTGTGGACTCAGTTAGCTCGGCCAGCAATTCGATCGACTTTTGTGCCATTTCCCGTACGAGTGCGACGGGGCTGGAAAGCTCTGTAGTCAAGGTAGGGACCAAGTGCGGGAGCTTCGGGAGAGCGGCGGGGTCGATTCCAGGCTGAGGGGGTGGGACAAATGGGGGAGCCTGACGGCATAGTCGGAGGATTTTTAGGATAGACTCCTTGATGAACTCGACCTCGCGAGGCGGGTCGACCGGCATTTCCTTGAGCACCGACAAGAACGCACGTATGAAACTGTTCTCTCGCTCGCTGGTCCATTTGGGCCCGAGAGCATCGGCTAACATCACGATTCCGCGGCATCCCGATAGCTTAGCAGACCACGTCTCTTCATAACATGCAGCTGTGAGGTTGAACCCAAGCGGATGAACGATGCACTCGAGTCCACGCAATTTCCTTCCTGCTGCAGTGGCCTTGGCCTCGAAAGCCAGAAGGTCCTTGAGCATCTCGCCGAATACAGCTTGCCCGCGCTCGACGTGATGCTTGGATGTAGCGGCGAGTAGCCGAGGGACACGATCCATATATAAGCTTGTGGGTTTGGTGACCTTGTTACCGACGTTTTGACTGAGCTCGTTGAGGAAAACAATCTCAGAAAACTCGCGGATGTAGACTGCGGCCTTGTCTTCCAGCTCAGAGTCTTGGAGTGCAATGAAAAGGCTGTCGACTAAACTGGAAAAGATGTTTTCGCCCTCCGATCCCTCAATACCCTAGAAATATATCAGTAAAATGATTATGCTCTAGCCGCCAGCCACTCACATCACGCATGAATAGTTCAAGTGACCTCTGGATGAACGTGAAAGCATCTTGGCGATAGAAAGCATTGGACTCTTGGATCAAACGAACTGCGAGTTGACACGTCGGGCCAATGTCGACGGCCTGAGCGGCGCCGCTGAATTTCAGAGCCATCGTGACATCAGGAGAATATCCCTTGTACTCGAGCTGAGGTTGCTGATGTTGCAACCGACGATTTCGTCCGCCGAGTTTGCCAAGGATACGAACTGTCGTATGAGCATGTTGGTGATTGCCGGGTTGAGGTTTCAAGTGCGAATGTAGAGCGCTCATAAGCTCGCGGAGGACCGGGCTCAACGTGGGATCCAGAAATTCTTGCGTAAGGTTATCGATACAAAGCTCGAGTGTGCGCAGGCCCTGTGCCACCAGCTCTGGTCCGGCCCGAAGCGCGTGTACGAGCGGCCGCATGAGGAAACCCAAAAATGGTAGTAGATTGGTCAGCCGCACCGGAACCGTTAAACAGAGTTCGACCAGAAGATCCTGTTTGGATGGCTCAGCAGCCAGAAGTTGACGATTCAAACTCTCGAGCATGTCGCGAAGCAAAGGGAGGACTTCGTTATAGAGACTCTCAAATTTTCCGCCCCCCATAGCTCGGAACAATCCGCGAAGCAACAGAAAATAGTTGGTCGGATCGGCAGCCTTGGCGGCGAGGCGGAGAGAGTCCATGATAAGTTTGCTGAGATGATGGAACAGAATAGGCTCGTTAAGCTCGGGGAATACCGTCACGGACATAAAGCACATCTTGAACAACCGGAGTGTAATCCCAGCGCTCTTCTGACCCTGGTCTCCCAGTGTATCCAGCTCGCCAACGAGGTAGCGCAAAAGAATGGCTACCAGCTGGTGAGAGACCATGTCGCTCGACAGCAATAGCTGGGGCATGGCCAGAAGGTTTTGATGTTCTTGAACGTGGTCGATAAAGAATTGCATCTCGGTGGTCCAAACTTCTTGGAATATATGCGGCTCGATTTCGTGGAAAACTTGTAAGAGCATCTCAAAGGCCTCTTTGCCTCCGTCGCGGCCGTCGTCGTACATTGTCAAGCACTTGACACAATTCTGGAATAATCTCCGGATCAATTCGCCGTCGGGGACAGGGCCCTCACTCGTACGAATGCCGGCCAGAACAGTCTTGAAAACGTGTAGCAATGTCCGGAAAAGGACCTTGGATTCTAGGTAAAGGGTTAGTCAAATCGGAGGATGAATAGGTTGAACCGTACCCTTGGCCGCCTCCCCCTTGGTCTCCAATGCAAAGGCCGCAGCTTGAACAGGCTTGGCTCTCTCGATATCAACCAAAGACATGTTCTTGGTCGGTGCCTGCGGAATATCAACGTCCATGGCATCGGCATCGTGCATCTCGACGTCTTTGGACTCTTGCGGCTTCGTAGCAGAGTCGACCTTGGCATCGCCCTTCGCCTCTTGAGCTTCCTTGTTCGCGGTTACAACCTGTTGGTGGATTGCCCAGACAGCACCAAGCTTATCGACACACGTCTCCAAGAGCGCCAATAGGGTAGATGCGGCTTCTGGCTTCGGATATTTTTCCAAGATTGCATCTACGTGATTCGCGAGGAGCTTGGCGGACATGTTGTGGATCGTAGAACTGAACGAAGGGTTGTGAAGGCAGCAAGAATACAAGTAGATGATTCGACGGAGTTGTTCCGGCGAAAGCTCCTTTCGAATATGGTGGATCAGGTCACCAAGCATACTGTACGCAAGCGGTCGGAGGGTCTCTTGACTATTGACTCCAGTTCCAATAAGGACATGCTCGCTCGTCAGGCAATCGATCAACGGCACAAACGCCGGGCGGAATTCGGTGGAAAGAATATGGCGCGTTGCTACCATTAGCTCCTAAAAGGGATATTCAGGTCGAGCTCTAGTTGTGGTTTTAGGTCACTCACCCTGCGGATCGTCGCAGACTCTGGCGGACAATCCTTTAGCAGGCGAACGCAGAGCGGAGGAATCATCTCTCCGTATTGGCGAACCGGGGATTCAATCACTCCACGCAGAACGTAGGCCACGAACGACAAAGTCTGAGCAGCATCGTTAACCCGGTAATTAATCCAGTTACCCGTGTGAGGCTCACCTTGATCTGTGCCGTGATGAAGTCAATATAGTGGGCACGGTGCTTGATCGCGGGGGACACCCCAATCCAGTGCCCGTTCCCTTCAGCAGCCTCGTCGTGGGCTTGTTTTTGTGGGGGTGCTTGTAATTGCAGAAACTGAACAACAAACTTTAAGTCAAGGGGGCGCCACGTTTCGCGTTCGGCACTCACATCCATAGCGAGTGGTATAGAACTTTTGACAGCGGTGGGTATAGTATTGCGGTGCATTTGAAACAAGTAAACAGTAGCGATGGGACATTCAGTGAGGACTTTGAAACTCGCGATCGCCCTTAGCATGTCTGGCTGCTCCCCCGAAGAGGATGCCTGGAGATCACATTTTAGTATAAACATATATATTTCGAGCAAGTCACTCACAGATGTGCTGATACTCATGCTAGATTGCGAAGCTGGGGGGCCGGGGGAATCCTCACTTAGCAATTCGGTCACTGCCTGCCTCATGTTTAAATAGAGGTCCCGAACAAAATCCAGAAATCCTTGAACATGGGGATCCATATCCCGTTTGAATGTCCTGTTGGCGTCCAGCATAATCTTGACCGCCAGAACACCGTTGTCCTCGTTGTCCTCTCGTAGAATCTGGGTGGTCAGGCTAACCACTTCCGAGTACACTGATTTCATCTGCTCAGATACAGGAAGTCGATGGAACACCTCTAGAATGGCATTTCGCAGTTGCTTGGAGAAGAATCAGCCAAAAATTGGATACGACACCTTGATTAAAACTCACATGCTCCATGCTATCCTTTTTGAATGCGGGTGGTGTTTCTTTTAATACCTGCAGCATGGCAGGTAGAACCACCGGAGAGAATCTCTGGGCTTCTGCCTGCCCGAACTGGTCAACCGAGTCCCGGATATCGCATGCTGCCTGAAGCTTGGTTTTTATGTCTAACAATTTCCGGGGCCAAAATAAACATCCGCAAGCGTTGTTTGAGACACGATAAACTCACCTTGGGTCGAATCTGCAAACTTTGCGACATATCCCTCAAATACCTCATGACCAGCAGACGTCGAGCTAGTAGTTGTTTGTTGCTGAGCGTTCATGTGGACGAAATGTCCAAAAGATTATTGTGGTGTAAACCTAGTCGCGCTAGCCTTTTGAGAAGTTGTAACCGTTCGACAAGTATCACGGTAATTATTTCGAAGAGAGATAGCAATTGTGGTAGAGTATCGAGGCGAGCAGAAATGCCCAGGAGTGTAACTTGGCGCTTGTCGAAGACGAGTGGCTACCTATGAAGGTCAAATATGCAGTGGAGGGACTGCGAGTGAAGGTCTTGCTAAGCGCCGATATCTTCTTGGACTCTGAAAAACTGATTTCCTTCCGAAATCCTGGTACGGGATTATAATGCAAGCAATTACAAACAAAAACAAATACAAAAACCTAGAAAACCAGAACTTGCCAGGTGCGCGCCACACGAGGTGGTCGATTGTAAAAAAGATATATACCGAGTGAGAAAAAAAAACTCCGGGTAAATCGTCCTTACCAACTCTCACACGTTTAGCGTACGTTCGAGGAGAAACCGTGTGCATATGTTTTGTCACTGAGTTATTCTATAAATTACATCTGGGCCGATGTGCATAAACGGGAGTCATAGTATGTCTTATGAACTTATTTATATCAAAATTAATGCGTGACTCTAAATAAGTAGCCCCAAGATCTGGACGCGCAATTACAGTGACTGGAAGGCTGCGCCATTGGTAGTAGCGCAACGCTATCGTGTCTCGCTGGGGCGATGATTGTATGGCTGAGTCCAGCGGGTTTCAGGGTCCGTAATTCACTTAGGATACATCCCCACGATCCCATGTACATCAACAGTGAAGGCTGGTTGCGCATATAATAGGTAACTCCTGGTTGTTTTGAGGGTAATCGGGACAAATCTGCGGCCTTGATCAAGGCCCTACGCGGGACCACTCGCCCGAGTACCAAGTTCTCTTTTATTATTCGTAACCCTAAAACTTCTGATGGTATACTGCACAAGACATGCATACATGTATATAGCGTCCAAAAAAGGGTATCGTCCTATCTCCCAGCGGGGATGGTGCAACACAGCCCTGTACCATTTCTGATATGGGCGCCCAAGAACGAAAACAGAAGATCTACAACTAACGCCAACGCACCAAGACGAGATATTTTCGAGTGCACACTTTCTCGTTTCGTGGCCTTTAAGACTTATTTGAGCTCCTGATCAGTTAGTGCATGTACGGGCTGGCACGTCCCCCGTTTATATCGGACCATGCGGCTGGGGTCTGACGAGTTCCATTTGGCGGTGGTAACCCAATTAATAGGAAGCTGATTCTAGCCCACGAATCGATTTTTAGAGCAGTATAAAAAGTAAAGATATCAGACCCATACCGCTTCACGAAACCACCGGTTGTTCATAAGTACACGATAAATTTTGGGTACAATCGTTATCGTTGACAACACATGGGCTAGGTCATATACAGGTTGCATGCACTGCTCAAAAATGGTCAATAACGTTCAGGTATCAAAGGATTGGTACTTACTCCTGCTTGCTTCCAATCTGGGGCTTGAGGGTGAGGCATCAGCATTCCACACGGTGCCTTGTCAAGACAGGCGGCACATTGATCCTGTTTGTGCACTTTTTTGGACGTGAAATCCAAGAAATTTGACAACTGGTTCAGCTCATGGTTGATGGCCGCGCTTAGATCGATCCTAACGGAAGCGTAATTATATGAGGACATCATGAGCGCAAGAAGGAAGCACGACCGAGGAATATCCTCGGCGCTTGAAAGCCTGAGTGCTGCTGCGGTTTGTCCAAGGGAGCACGACCATACAAATTCAACGCCTTCCTGTGTAGCTCCTAGCGGTATATGCTTATTCATACGACAATAATCGAGGACGATGGTGGCGGGAACGCCAGCAGGCTTTGACTCATGGCGGAGCTTCCATAGCCAATTTCGCAGGTCGCTATCAGTGACGAACCTTCCTCCCATTAAATACATCCTGTTGGTATAATCGCCCTCCCCGGTGAGTAATATCAGCAACTTTGATCCAGGGATTCGCAAGGCTTCACGGTAAAGCTGTCCAATTGCATCTTCAATCCTCTCGCGCCTGGCCTCTTCCCCTGAAATGCCCAGGAAGCGAACGCTTCTCGACTCGTGGTCTTTAAGCCATTCTTGGATAAGCCCAAAATCGTGTTGCGGATCTTGTAAGCCATTATATGCAACAGCAATTGCTAGCACAAACAAAGTAGGGGGTCCACAAGAGCCAGTAAACAGTGATGCTAGTAAAGGGGACTCGAATGCACGATGCGGCACATCCCCATGGCTATGTGTAGATGTCGTACGGAGGGGCTGGGATCGCACAATATGGGTCTTGGTACGAGCAGCCCGAGAAAGAGGAGCGGGGTCAGTCCCGGTCCGTAACGGGGAGCGGTTATGAGGGTAAGGTTTATGGTGTTTGAGGATCAAAGGGACATTAGAATTAGGCTGGGCCGGGTAAACCTGTGGTTCCTTTCCGGCTGTGGATACGGCTATTGGCAAGATAATAAAGTTTGAGAATTCCTAGTATCGCTGTATGTAGATGCAATTGTACGCACATTCTTTGTGCAATGCACCATGCACCTCCCCGTTCTCTTCAGACCCAGCGTTGGTCATTGGAGCGTTCCGCAAGGAATTTTCAGGTTTCAGCGTTTCGGAAGCCCCGGACGTAGGTTGACCGAGAGCCAATGCTTCGCTTTCGACATTAGCAAAGCCGGATTGTTAACCTAAACGAGAAGTTCACCTTGTACCGCATTAAAGGCGGGCGCGAGTGGTGGGGAGACTTCAATCGAGGACGGCTCCTCAGTCCACACTGGCGCTACAAATTTGCTTCAATGCACGAGAAGCGGAATAAGAGAAGCAAAAAACCTACGATTTTCGACACTAAAGGGGTTACTAATAAACCCACTTTGCACGCCCAGTGTTCGGCCTCGATTGGTGTGACTCTGGCTTTTAAATGTACCCGTGACTGATGGGTCCGAATGAGCCAAGGCTATGTGGATGAGCAGGTCTAATAACATATAAATCGCAGGTCTATCTACCATTAGGAACTGAGCCCTCGTACCCCACTCCAACTACACCAGAGGTGACGCCACGAACGGGCTTGCGCCTTGTACCTTCACAAGAACCGTTAGAGTTGGTTTTGTTTGTGTCGAGAACTGACAGAAGCGAAGCATACCGGATATCATTTGCGATACTATCTAGGTGTACTGTAATGTCAATGTGGGGGAGTCGTTTTGAAAGAATCCGGGAATATTGTTGTATACGGCCTATAGTAACTGTTCTTCAGGATTGGATTCACACGGGAAATGGCGAATGGACTAACCCAAGTTGGAAGATCAAAGGCAAAGCTAGATCAAGCGCGCTTCTTCCGTTTGCGACACCAAGCGGCACCAACTACGGCACTCCAAGTCAAGTCGTGGGACTGGTGGCGAGTCACCAAGCGATTGAGCCGAGGTCATAGACAAGCGTCAAAGCTGTGAGCATCGGTATAACCAAATATATTACCAAATCCAGAGCTTTGGTAGCTAAACTAGGGCACTGCCACATGATCTGGGGGCGCTGTGAATCCAGTGTACTATTTCCAGTTATTGTGTACTGTACGCAATCTCAAAAGAAATTAGACGACCTAAGTACCAGGCAACTCCCGAGAAATCTGAAAAAATATAGTGAAATTATATTATCAAGCATCGTAATCTACAGCATACAACCTCGTTCGCTACGCTACGACCGATACAAATAAGTGAGGCAGGTAAGTGCCTAGAGATTCGGGGTTCTTTAGCAGCAAGCTTGGGAAAGGGTTGACTCAAATTTCACCTAAGTTGAGACCTTGGATTGCTTGACTTTGGATACTTCGACTTTGGCGGCTCGAA